>LOEQ01015823.1:0-14611 GCA_001685075.1 Bramus lutescens | reverse complement strand
GCAATGCTCTTAACTGCTGAGCCATCTCTCCAGCCCCTCTACTCTCTTTTGTATACAGCAAATAGAACGTGACACCCAGACCTCCTTTCCTATCCTTATGGAAGTCACAGTTGTGCTGTGCAGTCTCACTGGACGGATACGACCTCACTCTGGCATCTTTCTCACCGTGACAGGTGATGCTTTCTTCCCGCAGGTAGCCTCCCTCCCCCCACAACTCTTATTTCTTTAAGAGTGAGGTTAAAGGTCGCAACCTCCAAAGAGTTACTTCTGAATCTTCATCTTACTCAGGACCACTGCTGTTGTCCCAACCCAGTGACTTCACTCTGGTCTGTGTGCTTGGCTGTACTCCACACCGGGACACGTTTCTTTAACATGATGTTGAGATTTTTGCTGCTCTCTGTACATTTAACTTACCCAGAGTGTGGCAGCAGAGAATTAACTAGTTAATCAACCAATCAATAAATCTGATCCTGAACAGGTGGGTTGTACCTGCTTATTAGTGGCATCAATGCCTTTAAAGTTAGTCGCAGAGCTGTGTAGAATACATTCCCTCATCTGGAATAACAGAATGAACCTAGAAGAAATAAGGAAGCATGAAACGTTCATCCTCTTTCTTTACAAGGATTCCAGTGAACTGAAGAGCTTTTCTCAAGGCTTCTTAGCTGTTCAGGAACAGAGCTGGGAATGGAGCCTAGCAGGTCTGTCTAAGCCCAAGGTCTTTGCTCTTCCTGCTTGGAGGCTTCTAGTATAGTGCCCTAAGAGGACAGCATGTTCTTCCCAATAGAGCTTAAGAGATCCTCAAAGTAATAAATGGAATGTCAAAAATGAAAAGCAAATTCATTTCCCCACATATTGCTCGAAACAACTTGCCGAGTCTCTCTGGTCACTTGTAGCATTCGCCCACCGCTCCTGAGCCAGGTTCCAAAAATGCAATTATTTGAACGTATTGCTTACTTTTCTTCAAATAATTTTGTGCACAAAGAATATTTGAAAAGCTTTAGAGGCAACTTCTTCCATCTGAACAAACAGTCAAGGACAACTGTCACAAGCCAAACTCTCATTTCAGCCCCAGCCATTGATTTCCAATAAATCTATTCAAAGGAATAAAGTGGCGGTTCTCGTTCATGAAACACACCCACAACTTACGAAGTATTTTGTTGATAGAAATGTCAGTGAGCAATGACAGTAATGCTGCCTGAAACCACTGAAATGTAGCAGACATCCCAGCATTCACTGGGAAATTCAAATGTCTCATTGGTAGGCAGAAGTAAGTCCATATGGTTCATACTTCCCTTTCCCTGGTGCCTCAGAAAGCCTAAGGGATATGAAGCTGGAGGCTTGCATTGGTATCAGCTCTGTAACTGTAGGCAGAGGAATTAGTTTTGGTCATGTTCATTTGTTCAAGAAACATCCAGTGAGTCTCTACTTAGAAGAGACTCACTTCTAAGTACCCAGTGAACAGTAGTATCAGAAAAGAGTGAAAAAAAATCAAGCTACATTTGGGTGGGGAGCATAATCAAGTAGTAGAGTGCTTGCCCAGTGTGTATGAGGTCCTAAGTTCAATTCCCAGAACCAAAAGTTAGTAAGGAAATAAACTGAATGAATGAATGGCTAGACAGATAGACAGACTAAGTTACTCTTTTTTTTTTAGCTCACCTTTTCATTAAGGGAGACTTTGGAAGTGAACACAAAAACTGAAAAACGTGTGTTATTTGGTCATTGATACTATGGAGAAAAATATAGTTGAGGAGAGGAAGTATTACAGAAAGGTATTTTATAAGATATTTGTGTGTGCAAGCGCGTGTGCACATATGTATGCACAGAGGTATATATAGGTGTACACAAGGTGGCCAGAAGAGGGCATCAGATCCCTTGGATCTGGAGTTACCAGCCTTTGTGACACCTACTTTGCCACACAAGCTGTAGGTACTGGGATCCAGTCTCTGGTCCTCATGATTGGCAGCAGGTGCTCCACCGCTGAGTCATCCCCCGAGCCCCCAAAGAGAGCAATTTTAGAGAGAAATCATTCATTGAGCCTTACAATTAGCAGGCACCAAGTTCAGCATTTGACAATTCTAAAATGGCCTTTTTCTTGTTAGGGGATCTTCTTGAGAATAAGTTCTTTGAGGGAGTGAAAGTATTGGTTGATTACCAATACTCTTTCCCTTCGATCTTTCCTCCCCATCATCTATAAATATCTTTATAGAGAGTGCTACCCTTTCATCAGCCTATAAGAGTAAATCCTGCACGTACCGTCTCTGGCCCACACTTTTTGCAGTTGTTTCTCACTTTGACTTCCTGAGAGAGCCGTCTGGACACTGACTCACACTTTCCATCCAGCGTGCTCCTTAGTATAGGATGGAACTGCTTGGTTTTGCTAACTTCACGGAAACTTCATCAATATGGTGGAGAGCCCCCAAAAGAGCTACTGGCATTTATCCTAGAGTTGAGCTTATTCTGGTGCTTCCAAAAATTGGGAGGATGGAGAAGAGTCTGTGATGACCAGCCATGAATGTCAATATTCTCACCTCCCTCAGAGCTCACCTTTGACATAAACGCTATGGATTTTTTTTCTCTTTTGAACAGTCTTTTATGTTTGGAAATGAATGTAAACTGCTCTGCCAAAATTCCCTTGTCAAAATCTGTCAGTCACAAGAAACCACAGCCCATCAAGTGAGCCTATCTGAGAAAAGCATCAGAAATCAGCATTTTCTTTTTGCTGGGCAATTAAGATCATCTCAGGGCTCTGATCCGCAATCCTGAGAAACAGACGTCCCAGAATTCTTATCTGCTTGAGACTTGTAAATAAGGGTTGCCCTACATAGGAAGAGCATCCAAATTTGTTTCCCTGGGGGAAGCAATTAATAATAACTTTGGAATGATCTCATAGTTTGATAATAAGGTTTTATTATGATTTTATTAAAAGAGGAAAGTTCTCAGAGTGAGCA
Source organism: Bramus lutescens (assembly GCA_001685075.1). Taxonomy (NCBI): domain Eukaryota; kingdom Metazoa; phylum Chordata; class Mammalia; order Rodentia; family Cricetidae; genus Bramus; species Bramus lutescens. The sequence continues at coordinate 11,663 of LOEQ01015823.1, read as the reverse complement.
AACACACTGTCAGTGTGAAGACACTTTACATATTTTAGGATAATCCCAATAAATGGATAATACGAATGAAGGTTGTTCCCAGCCCCTCTTCTTGCAGCTTTCCTAGGGGCTAAGTACCATTGCCACGAACGTGCAAGTGAAACAAAGCCTCAGAGAAGAGAAAGACCCTGTCCAAATCCACACAGTTAATAACTGGGACACATGTGATGTTCCAAGTCCGCTTCAACTTATGAATCCTGGCCTAGCCTTAACTTTAACTTCTAACTACAAAATGCTATTGCCTCTTTATTGATTTCAACCGTGGTGAACATACCTGAGGACTGTAGAAGGCTGCAATGCTAGCATTTTGTGCTTATGTGACTTTACTTAGAGCCATCCTGGAAGCTATAAGTTCATAAATAATGTCACGCTGACTTGGTTAGGCTCCTAAGGCCAACAGGAGACAGATGATCTGCCGCTTTGTTTAGTATCGTTGTAAGCTGATGTGTTACTTCATAGTGTTGGGTTGCCATCCCCCTGGAGTGCTTTGATGCGATCGGTTGTCAGGTTCAGGTCTGTTGTTTCTCTTACCAGAATCCCAGCCGCTGGAAGATGACAGCCCCAAAGCCCTGCCTGTGTTAGGGGAGCAATCGAACTCAGATAATGACATAAATGAGCCGGTGTTCATCTGGGGAATCTCAGACAAAGCAGCCCAGAGGAAAAGCATCTCTGCTGGTGAACGTTTGTTTCGCTTGCAACAGGAGAAACAGCAGCCGCTGGTGCACAGACCGGGGAGAGGTGAAAGGAGGCTGAGGCTGCCGCATGTGAGTAGCGCTTGATTTTCTGTAGCTGGGAACAGGATGCTGGGAGGGGGCTTGCCTGGGAGGTGTTTGTGTGTACATTTGGGTCTCTGCTTTTCCTGGGGCTAGGAGTGGAAGTGATGCTTTATACAATCACCAAGTGCGTTTGGGATCTGAGCCCCTCTTCCAGAGGAGGAAACGGAGTGTGCTCACACGCACTTGCATTTTCTGCATCTGCAGATCATAAAACATGTAAACAGCAGCAGGTGGAAAGGGGTTTCTCTTTGTTTTCTTATTGTCTGTGGCGGGATACAAAGATGATAGGCACCTCACCCCTAAAGAGCTTGCAGAGCAGAAAGACTCCCCAAAGGGGGCTCTTTCCCAAGTTTCCCTGACACATATGTGAATCTCTATGGCTTGGCCACATAGTTGCTTCTCTTGGAGACGGGATTACATGCCTCCCACTGGGAAGGGGTGAAGAGGGCCAGTCATTAACTTAAGTCCTCTGGAGCAAGCTACACTAATGCAGTTTAACCTGGCACTCACACTCGTCATCTTTGAATGAGTTCACTGAGCGCAGTCCCTGCTGGGAGAGCACAGGTCTTACAGCCAGGGCAAACACACAGGTCTCAGCATCAGTGTGACTTTAAACTTTAAAAAGTTTTTGATTGCTTTCTGCTTTAAAACTAAGCCCTGGGGTTTTCTAGCCTGTGAACATTAGATGTATGTTGAAGTTTAAAGGGTACAGGAGAGGATGTTTGGCTCTCAAGCCATTACATAGCCAGCAGCAGGTTNATTACGTAGCCAGCAGCAGGTTTTCTCAACGTGATGAACTGGTGTACACCTGTGGGTAATGGTGGCTACAGGTGCTCTGTGTAATAGAGAGCTTCCCGTCATAAACTTGTTTGTGTTTGGAATATTTAACATTCTACACACAGAGACAAGCATGCACACATGAGCACACACATGCACAACATACACAACACACAACCACACATATGCATACACACATGTACACGCAACCCCACCATGCACACACATGCACAATATACACAAGACACAACCAAACATATGCATACACACATGCACACACAACCCCACCATGCACACACATGCACAACATACACAATTCACACAGGCACACACGCACAAACACATACGGGCGCATGTACACTCCACTCTTTCATTCTTTCTTAGGAAGATTTTATGTTGCTGAGCCAGGGAAGCTGCAGGAAAAGAAAGCACATCATCCCCAGGAGGAGAAGAGGAGGAAAGAGTGGGGGAAAGGGAGGGGCCCTTTGCGTGTCCTAGGAATTGGCTTCCAGCAGCTGTGCATAATGAGGGACAAGAATCCCAAGCACTTCACACTGGCCCTTGGCTGGGAGGAGAGATTCCAGCCAGCAGCTTGGGCTCACAACTGTGTGCCAGTACCCAGGAGGGTCAGAGCTCCTCCTCCTAAGTTGCTATGGGGTATGCAGTGAAATATGAACCAGGGCAGAGGGTGTAGAAAAGAGATGTCTGCTTTCTACAAGGGAAGCTTTTCTCTCAAGGCAACCCTATAGAACATTCTCACACCATGGCACAGCAGGTAAGGCTGCTCAGAGCTGGCAATAACTGGCAGGAGAGCTCAGGTAGCCATCCGAGTGGAAAGTCGCAATATTTGTGGCTGTCAGAATATCTGGAGCCATCATCCATGGCATCATAACTTCATGCCTGCACAGACAAGCTAAGATCTAACGTCAGAAACCCAGAAAATGCTGAAAGAATGGGGCAAGATCAATAGTCTGATGTCTGTGCTGTGTTGGTACTTATTTTTGCCACTGGTGACAATGATGCATTATAGAAACATTACAAGGCGTCTCCATAAGATTTTTTTCAATATTTTGAACTCTCGGGATCTCTGATTCTTCTGCATTCTTGCCCAGCTTTGCCCAGGTCCATCTCTGACCCGAGGACAGTTGTGGTCTAACCATCCTCCTTTTTGCCTTTCCCCAGCATTATTCTGTGCCGCATTCTCATCTCCCAGTACCGCTCTCTTAGGAATGGTTAATTACAGCTGGAGTCAGTGGATTAATCCCTTAAGTGAATGTGCTCTATAGGCTGTTTAGCAACTGTTGGATGTTGAAATTGTTCCCAGCTTGTCTGTAAGTGGGATGCTATTATGAATAGTACTGCGATTGACACATTTTACTTCCCTTTAAAGAAAAAAAAAGCTAGGGAAAGTGAAGTCTCAGCATCAGAATGAATGAGGTAAAAATATGAATTCTTTTGGTTTTCCATGATTATGGACAAACTGTCCTCTGACTCATGTTTCTACTGTCCAAATCCATCATCTGGAGAACCTCGTTTTGCCTAGAGCCTCATGTACATAGTCTACGTATTTTTCTCAAGCCTTCTGTTGATATTCTATATATTTTTCCTAAGTGGGAATCCATGAAAAGATACTGGCTGTGCTCTTAAAGCCGATGCTTACCTCCTGGAACAGACAGGGCCATCTTCCAGAGGACAAGCCTGTAGCTTCTGAGGTGCCCTCCTGTGAGAAAGCCGTGCTCACCTGCTTTCACTTGCCAGCTCTGTGGTAGGTGAAGAGAGCAAGGTAGATGAGCCGGCAACTCAGGAAGGCAGCTAGCCGAGCGTAATCTTCAGACTCTGCCTTTCTTCCATCCTTAAACAGAGGCAACAGAAAGGTCAACTCACTTCTTGAATTTGAGGCTGCTGCCTGACAAATAGGACTAGAGTCCTTGAGAAGGCGAGGGCTGGTCAAGCTTATTAGAGGCAAAAAGAGTATGTATGTTCTGTACTTTCTACTTCTGCACAGACTTCATCAAAAGCTGTGTGCTTCAGTGATGGGGCCAGGCAAAGGGAAGGGACAGTGGTCACTCAGTTCTACCAAGTAAGAGCTGTGGAATATTTCAGTTTCTGCTTCAATAAGGATGATGCTATCAATTATCTTTTCTTAAATATTTCTTCCCTTGTATCTGATAAGATAAGAGTTTAGACTGTGCTTTCCTGACCTGTGTAATTCACCATAAATTGCTTCAGTGTGAACCTCTTTCTTGATTCAATGATTATTTGCACAAAGGCCAAGGCTAGCCAGTGGGGACCATGCTTGCTGCTCAGCATGCATTTAGCCACCCTGACCTATGTAGGTAGAAATAACGGAGACCTGGGAGCAAGATTCTCCTCCTGTAGACAAGCAGATCAATGATCAATCTTTTCTTTTTCTTTTCTTTCAAGACTTATTGACTTTTTCATTCTACGAGGATTTAGTGCTGCTTTGCCAAAGTGGGAGCCATTGGAAGTCATGGGCAGATCTGAGTGTGAGAGTAGCTGTTTTGTCCACAGGCTGATAGGCTAGGAGAATAGCAGCCTACAGTGTGTCTGAGAGCTGAGCATGTGTCCTCTAGAGAGAGGAGAAGAGGCTCTCAAACTACAGCCTCATTACTGAAGCAAGAACTTGCTGACCCCTTGCCATGTGGTAGTACCCATCAATCACTGTGATCTTCCTGGGCTGAGGTCTAGTTTTCCTACAGTAGTATATCTAGTAAGGCAATTCTAGTTTCCGTTCTACCTACTGTTGCCCCACCAGCCTTTCTCAGAGAGCTGACAGTGCCGACGTGCTCTGGGTCTGCTGTGCACTGAGCCAGGTTTCAGGTGGCCCGTCTATGTTATTTTGATTCACCCTCACAGCCACCCCATGTGGTCTGCATTACTTCAAGTCCCCTCTTATAGATTTAAGAACTGAGAGACAAGCAGGATATACTGGAGTGTAGAGGGGGGTCTCGTGTTTGGAGTCAAGGTGACAAGGGAGAAACACAGAAGAGCCTTAGATGAAGGATGCTAGAAAGTGGTGCCACGACAATTTAAGCTTGCTGCAGAGTCTCTGTTCTGTCTCCATAGACACATAGGCTGAAAGAATGATGGAAATCTAAAAGAATATCGAGGCATTGCTATACCTCCAAAACGTACCATCAACGGTGATTGATGGTGATAACAATGATGATAGTGATAGCTATTACCAGTGATATTATCTGCCAAACTTTTAAAGGAAGCCTATATACCTCATTCTGATTTAATCCTTGCCTGGCCTTATGACAGAGCCACTCTCCTAGTCTTTATTAGTAAAGTAAGGAAACTCTGTGATGCCATTCAGCCTGTTCCAGATCAGAGAGGGTAAAGTGTGCCAGTGATGTCTATGGCCTCTGTGCACTTCGCTGATGCACCAGGAGATAAGGGTTGCAAGCACGGTCAGAAACAGTAATAGGAAAGGATCATGCAGCTCAGTTCATTGGCTTCTTCTGATCCCCAAAGAATTCTGGGGTAGCTTTTAGATTACCCTGAAACTATTCTTACTACTGCATCTAAGACAAGTTTTTCAAGAAAGGTGCTGGGGAAAAAAATGTCACCGTTGAGCCAGTTATGCATAAACTGAAAAGGAAAGAAAAAACTAAGCATCTGTCCCTATCCATTGTGCTAGACCGGCCCTTCCCAATACGACAGCTACTGACCATATGCTGCTATGGAGCACTTGGAACACAGCTAGTCCTGATTGAGGCACTTCATTAAGTGTGCAAACACAGTAGATACTTCAACAGTTTCATAGGAAAAATGCATTATTTCTGGTTTGCATATTGAAATAATGTTTTAGAAATAAAGAGCTAGATAAAATATGCCATTAAAATAGGTATTACTGGTTTATTTTATGTTCATGAAAACCATGAAAAAGTACACATCACATGAGATAAATCATCTAAATTGTCTTAGTTGTATTGTTCAGTGGTGTTAAGTATACTTGCATTGTAGCAAAAACAATCTTCTGGATGCTTCATCTTGGAAAACCACAGCTCTGTACACATTGAAACTCTCCTTCCTCCCTCTACCCTGGGCAACTGTTACTCACTTTTTGTTTTTAAATGTTTAACTATTCTGGGTAATTCACATGAGTGCCATCATACAGAATTTGTGTTTCTATCACTTGCTGTTTGTATTAGCATCATGCCCATAATAATAATAATTGTGGGTCACGGTTTGTCCACACTGTAGTTTATATTCTTAGTTTCTAAGGTGGGATATAGTTCTATAATATGTATGTATAACATTTGATTACTCATTCCTCCACCCATGAACACATGGCCTACTTCCACCTCTTTTTGCTTTCTTAAATATGGCTCCTACAATATTTAAACTTCCATAAGTGCCTCACATTTGAAGTTAATGTTTTATCTCTACTAAATAGTGTTATTCTGAACCAGTGGTTCTCAACCTGTGAGTCACAATCGCACAGATGCCCTGAGTATCAGATATTTACATTACAATTCATAACAGTAACAAAAGTACGGTGATGGAGTAGCAATGAAAAAATTCTATGGTTGCAGGGGTTTGAAGCATTAGGAAGGTTGAGAACCACTGTTCTAAACTTTGCTCTCTCTTTCAATGCCCTCTCCTCCTCATTCGTCCGTCCTCAGACACAAGGCTTTGACAACTCCCCATGCTAATTTGGTTCTCTGGTTCCCTTCCCTAAGACCTGAGCCAATGATCTTAGCTCTGATCAAGCTCTCCCTTTCATAAGGGCCCATGAAAGACTGTCATACTTAGCAACATTTTTGGTAATTAAATGAAACTGTGACATTTCTCAAGAGGAATATTCCCTTTTTTCATAATATATAAGGAGAGGACCCAATAAATTGAAACCAAGAAGAAAAGACTTTTGAAGCGATTTTCATTTTTTTTTAAAGTCAACAGCTGTACTCAGCCTGTGGGTTGTGAGTGAATTTTGTTAACCCACCAAGCAAGGAAGAACGTAAAACCAATAAATCAAAAATTCAGATTAGAGATCTATGTTAGCTTTTCATTTCTGAAATCAATTTTTCCTGGAAGGACTTGAGGATCTAGGCATTTAAGGCATATGTCAGGATCCAAAATGTCTCAACACTTACAAACAGGTTGAAACCTCAAAGCCTGAGAGTAGCTCCAAGGCCTTGCGGATTCCTCATTTTTTTCCGCTATCATTCCCTGCAAACTTCTATTGAGACCAAGGTGCCTTGCTGGTCTTCCAATGAGCCATGTGCTCCCCTGACTTCCAGTCTTGACCTTGATCTTGTATCAACTTTGGGACTCCATCCCACCTGTATATGCCTGCTGAAAACTTCCTCATTCTCTAGGACACTGTACAAAGATTTTCTTCTAGAAAGCATCCCCGGATCCCATGACCCACGGAACAAAGTCAGAGCCATAAGAGAGACGTCAGACATGTCATCTCCAAAAGGGGGTGCTTTGCAACACTGCTCATCATCTTTTAGCTCTTACCTTCTTTTCACCTCCTCTACTCTGAGCCTTGGAGGAAGTGATAAAAATGTTCTTCTTGTGTAGGGCTCAGCACTCAAGAAAGTCAGTTGTTCTTTTCGCTCTGACTCCTTTACTACTTATTATGCATTCCCTGCTCCTGGTTGGGAAAAATGCCTCCTTGACTGAGCCTGAAAATAGCATAAAGTCTATGAGCATAAATAAAGATTTAGAGGCAACATTGATGACAGATCCATTTAACAAAACATCAGTAGTAGCTTTCTCTCTAGGGACTATGACCTCCCTATCCATGGATATTTAAACTGGTTTTTAGAAGATCAGGTATAATTTATTCCACTTAGAGGGCCTCAAATATATTAAAAAAAGTTGTTTACTCCCATAAAAGTTATAACCATGCCACTATTGCACCATAAACACATCTTGCCTGGAGGGTTGGTATAACTCCCCCCCTCCCAGGCTCATGTAACCAACACTGATTAAAAGCAATGGACCACAATGAACGTGTAAGGAAGACTTGTTCAAAAGAAGAAGGGGTTCAGAGGCAGTAAGGAGTTGGGGGACTAAGAGAGCATAATAGGGTAATGATTACCTAAGTATGTAATATGTGTATGAAATTGTGTAAGAAAAAAGAAAATGCATAAATTTATTCTTCCACTATTCTGGAAGTCAGAATTCCCCAATGGAAGTGTCAGCAGGACTACTGAAGTCCCTAGGTAAGGAGACTCTAGAAGAAAAATGCTTGCTTGCTTGCTTCCAGCAAGACTTGCTCTAGACATTGCTTAGCTTAAGGCCATATTGTGTCAATCACTCCCATGGTCTTCATTGGAACTTTCTCCCTTCATCCCTTGTATCTGTGTGCTTCAAATGTCCCCCTGCTGTTTCTCCAGTCACTGGACTTAGATGTGGGTGAATTTATACTGAAATGCAAACTTCTCCCTGCACAGCCCTGTTTCCAAACAAGTTCATAGTCACAGATCCTCAGGGATAAAAATGACAGACTTGTGCTGGGGCTTAAGTTCAGAGGTAGAGTGTTGCTTTCCTTGCATTCACAGGCTCCTAAATTTGATCCTCAACACTGAAAAAAAAATTAGATTGATTAATTAATTAACTAAAGGAAAAAAGGAAACACATTCCTTTTTGGAGCCTTTATTAAATCCACAATGAATCTTACAGTAACCATGTTAATTTGCCTCCTATACAAAAGCACACCTTTATTCCTACCTTCTGAATCTGAGATCTGGCTCCATCAATCATTTCCATTTTCCCTTTTGTGCATTTAGCTTGAGTTTTCCCATTGGCCAACAAATAAGCTTTAATCTGAATGAAACAAACTTCCCTTCAGCTTTACTTCCAAAATAAACCCTTTGTTGAATGCTAGCACGACTCTCCGAAAACTTGCCCATCGCTACTCCCCCTTTTGACTTGCTTTCCTTGTGTTGATTGCTCTGCTGAACTTAGTAAGAAAGTGTTGGCTCCTCATATCCCCAAACTTTGCTTCTCACTGACCCTTTAGATTTTATATTCAACATCTATTTCTCTTGGCCACCTCGTCCTATTCCATGGCTAAGTTTCTCTTTCCTTGTCTAAGAAATTAAGGCTTGCAGAGAGCTACCAGCTAGGAAAGAAACTCAGCTGCCTTCTAGCTACCTCTAAGATAATAAAACAGTGGTTTATTATTATTATTATTATTACTGCTAATATTACTATCATTGTTTTGCTGCTATTTCTGCTTCTATTCTCTCTCTCTCTCTCTCATCTCAAATATAAGGCTGGCATTATACTTGCTATATAGTTGAGGATAGCACTGAACTTGTAATTCCCCTACCTTTTCCCCTCAAGTGCTGGGATTGCAGGTATGTTCCACCAGGACTCATTTTGTGCAGTACTGAGATGAAACCCAGGGTGTTGTGCATGTTCAGGTCACACTCTATCAGCTGAACTACATATCTAGCCCTCGCCACCCATTTTAAATAAAAGCATACTTAACTAGCACAAAATGCCAGCCTCATGTCCCAGTGACACTTGACCCCTGTTGGATAGGTTTAAACAGTCTTACTCTTCAGTTTGCTGTCCTCTGGCTAAGGGAAGACCAATAGCAAGGACTTGGACCAGTGTTCAGCAGTCTCATATGGAATGGATTTGGACTCTGACCATAGTAGCTTCCCACCCCTTCCCATGGCAGGACTTTCTGGGTTCTGCCAAACAAATAGCCCGCCATGCTGTTGACTCATGTGTGAGGCTAAGGCATCCCATTGCTACCAAGAGAGGAATGACTTGTGAACTCTCATACAGAATCCTGACTTCAGCCATGTTGGTGATTCTCTGCTTCTTCCTTGCAATCTTCATTCCTAGTATTTTCTTTAAAAAGTGTCTACTTTGTTACAGAGATGTTCAAGGCCAATTTGTGTATAATATTCTGTGATATAATAAAATTTAATGTTCTGTAACAAGTGTTATATCTCTTTTTACCTCTAATTTTTCTTGTCTGTGCTTTCTCTCTTTTTTACTTCATTTTAAAAAAGCAATTTTAAGCAGCACTTGTGAATTTTACTGAGATGTTTCATTGGCTAAATGTCTTTTAAACTTTTGTTGATACAGTATATGTATAAAAAGATTTTCATGGTACATGGTATAGTCAAGGAATTTTCATAAAATTAATGCATTTATGTAATCAACAGTAGTTCTGGCCCTGGAAAAGCAGAGGATGCTTTTCCATCAACTATCCCAAAGATACCATTGTCCCCACCTTTAAAAAGTGTGGTACCATTTCATCCATGTCTTTTCCTACTTTACAATGCTGTGGGAAATTGTCTTGATCATGTTCATGACTTAGGAAGCCGCAGGCTGCTGTGGGTGATGATACCGTTCCTTGAGTTCAGATTCTGAACTGGATGAGAGTGGAGCAATTGGCCTGAGCAGCAAGCACGCATGCATTTGTTTCCTGCTGCTCTTGACTGTGGGTGTGATATGATTAACTGCTTTTAGCGGCCATTGCCTTGACTTCCCTGGTAGGATGGACTATAAGCTGGAATTGTCAACTAAAGTTAACCCTCTCTTCCTTAAGTTGCTTTTTATCATCTTTTGTTACAGCAACGGAAATGAAACCAAATGATCCCCTTACCAATGAAGCACTTATCCCCCATTTCTTAGATCCCCAGTCACCAGCAACTTGCTTCCTTTTCATACTGAACTTAACTGTTGTAGATGTTCTGTGTAGGCAGATTCACACAAGTGACTTGTGTCTGGCTTCTTCTTCGCATAGTGCTTGCTCAGTCCACCCACTCTGAAGAACGTGGACATTCCATAGGTGTCCTTTCATGGATGGATCACTGTGTAGGTATACTGCAGTTTATAAATCCAGCCATCCGGGGCTGTGCATATGGATTGTTTTTACGTCTGGATATCATGTATTTGAGCATATATGTGGAGGGATTGTTTAAGAACGTGCTTTCAGTTCAGTTGGGTGTACAATCAAGGATCGAATCTCTCAAGTGGAATTCCTGGGCCATTTGAAAATTCTAGATTTACCTTTTAGAAGAACTGTCAAACTCTTCCCTTGGTCATAGGTTCTTGAACCAGGGAGATGTTCTGAGTATAGATATTCCAGTGAGGAGATTAAATGTTGGACTTCCATGGTGGACTATTTGCAGTGATTTAGCACCCCTCAAACCCCTGATTAGCCTATTCGCTGGATAAACAAACAGGGATCTTCATGTCAGTTAAGAGGGGAAGCTAGTCAGACAGGCAGCAGAGTTCTCTTATCTCATATTGGTCATCAGTTCACCTGGCATTGGAAGGGACATACGAGGGATCTGCTGGCGCACAGACAGTTCAGTTGCAGGATTGATGAGCCGCTATTCCAGGAAATTGCCACTTGGTACAAGTCCACTCTGCCACCCTACGAACCCCACATGATTAATGCAGTGCTAGCTCCTCTCGTTCTCTGGACTCTACAGGGACCTGAGTACAACAGAAGAATTCACCAGAGAGATGCATGGGAGCGGCAGCTTCTTGGACAGGCACTGACAGCTGGTTCGGATTCCATAGGGCTGCCCCGCTCCACTAGCCTGAGAAAACAAGAGAAATTCTAACCTTTGCATGATATCATCCATGCCTTACTTGCATTTGTTCTTAAACCATGGCTTTAATTGCGGTTTCATTGGATCTTATTTCTTTTTTCACCAAGAGGAAACAAAATGGAATCTCTGAAATTCCCATGAAAGCACATTCAATTGCCATCTCTGTTCCAACTTCAAGACAAAAATCATCCTTAACAGTGAAAACAAATCTGTTATTGGCAAAGCAACCTCGAGGAAGGGAAAGAACGCAGCATTAGAATAGAGCAGACACACAGGCTGTGTACAAACATGCCGAGAATCCACCGCGTTGTTTACAGCACCTTGTCATGTGCTGATCTGCATTCCAACAGCCTTGTCGAGTAGGTAGATAAAGTGCTGGGAGATCTCAACTTTGTAGAGGAAGTGCCCTAGCTCGTGAGGGATTTAGAACGGCTGGAGGTATACCTCTGTGTAGTGATAGGGTGAAAAAGGGAGCGGGCCCTGCTTTTCGTCCAGCCCAGCT
>LOEQ01015822.1:4469-14793 GCA_001685075.1 Bramus lutescens | reverse complement strand
ATTGCCCCACCTCTACTTCCTGTCTGGTTGACCTGCCTATACTTCCTGCCTGGCCAATCAGCATTTTATTAAAATACATAATTGAAAGAATACAGACAATTCTCCTGCACCACCAAGCTACATAACTGTCACACACATGCACAGGTCCTAGGTCTCTGTGGGTTCTCACATCATGACCTTGACCTGCCCCCACCCTGTACAGTCACTCTTCCATGTCTGTTGTTATGTCCCCCTGTTCATTTCTGATTTTATTAGTTTGGATGTTCTCTCTCTGCTTTTTGGTTAGTTTGGATAAGGGTTTGTCTATCTTGTTGATTTTCTCTAAGAACCAACTCTTTGTTTCACTATTTTTTGTATTGTTTTCATTGTTTCTATTTTATTGGTTCCAGCCCTCAGTTTGATTATTTCCTGTTGTCTACTCCTCCTGGGTGAATTTGCTTCCTTTTGTTCTAGAGCTTTCAGGTATGTTGTTAAGTCGCTAGTGTGAGTTTTCTCCATTTTCTTTATGTGGCACTTAGTGCTATAAACTTTCCTCTTAGCACTGCCTTCATTGTGTCCTATAAGTTTGAATATGTTGTGCATTCATTTTCATTGAATTCTAGGAAGTCTTTAGTTTTTCTTTATTTACCCAGTGGAGATTCTGTTGAGTGTTACTTATTTTCCATAAGTTTATAGGTTTTTCTGCAATTTGTGTTGTTATATTCTAACTTTAAGCCATGCTGATCCAATAAGATACAGGGGGTTATTTCAAGTTTTTTTTTTTATCTATTGATATTTGCTTTGTGACCGAGTATGTGGTCAATTTTAGAGAAGGTTCCATGAGGTGCTGAGAAGGTATATTCTTTTGTGTTTGGTTGGAATGTTCTATAGATGTTTGTTAAGATTATTTGAGTCATAACATCTGTTAATTACCTTATTTCTCTGTTAATTTTCTGTCTGGCAGACCTTTCCATTGATGAGAGTGGAGTGTTGAAGTCTTCTACTATGTGGGATTTGATGTGTGATTTAAGCTTTGGCAATTTTTTTTTTTACAAATGTGTGTGCTCTTATATTTAGGGTGTAAATGTTCAGAATTGAGACTTCATCTTGATGGATTTTTCCTGTGATGAATATGAAATGTCCTTCCTTATCTCTTTTGATTAATTTTGTTTGAAGTCTATTTTGTTAGATATTAAAATAGCTATATTAAAATAGCTAGTTTCTTAGGTCCATTTGTTAGGAAAATCTTTTCCCAGCCTTTTACTCTGAGGTAATATCTGTCTTTGAAGTTGAGGTGTGTTTCTTTTATGTAGCAGAAGGATGGATCCTATTTTCATATCCATTCTGTTAGCCTGTGAATTGAGTCCATTGATATTAAGGATATTAATGATCAGTGATTGTTAATTCCTGTCATTTTTGGTTTTGTTGTTGTTGGTGGTAGAGTACATGTTTCCTTTCTTTGGTTTTTGCTGATGTGAGGTTTTGTATTGCCTGTGTTTTCAAGGGTGTAGCTAACTTCTTGGGGTTGGAGTTTTTCTTCTAGTACTTTCTGTAGGGCTGGATTTGTAGATAGGTATTGTTTAAATCTGGTTTTGTCATGGATTATGTTGTTTTCTCCATCTATTGTGACTGAAAGTTTTACTGGGTATAGTAGTCTGGGTTGGCATCCATGGTCTCTGAGTGTCTGCAAAATGTCTGTCTCCTGGTTTGGCTTTTAGAGTCTTCATTGAGAAGTTGGCTGGTTATTCTGATAGGCCTGCCTTTATATGTTCTTGGTTTTTTTCCTTTGTAGTTCTTAATATTCTTTATTTAGTCTGTATGTTTAGTGTTTTGATTATTATTTGATTATAATATTTATTTTGGTTCAGTCTATTTGGTTTTATTTTGTATCTTCACTGGCATGTCCTTCTTCAGGTTGGGAAAGTTTTCTGTGATTTTGTTGAGTATATTTTCTGTGCCATTGAGCTGGACTTCTTCTCCTTCTTATATCCCCAGTATTCTTAGGTTTGGTCTTTTCATGGTGTTCCAAACTTCCTGGATGTTTTGTGTCAAGACTTTGTGAGATTTAACATTTTCTTTGACCCATGAATCTTTTTCCTCTATTGTATCTTCAATGTCTGAGAAATTACTCTTCTATCTCTTGCATTCTGTTGGTTATGGTTGGATCTGTAGTTCCTATTCATTTACCCAGATTTTCCATTTCCAGAATTCCTTCTATTTGTGTGTTTTTTTTAAATTATTCCATTTATTTCAGTTTTCAAGTCTTGAATTGTTTCTTTCACCTGTCTGATTTTTTCTTGTCTTTCTTTAAGTGATTTATTGATTTATTCCAATTTTTTCTTTGTCTTTTCCTCTCTGTATTTAAGGGATTTATTTTCATTTTCTCTTTACAGACCTCTATCACTTTCATGAAATTATTTTAAGGTCATTTTCTTCTGCTTCTTTTCTTCTTTCTTCTTCTGTGTTGGGATGTTCATGTCTTGCTGTTGTAGAACCACTAGGTTTTGTTGGTGCCATATTGCTCTTTATGTTGTTGAATGTATTCTTATACTGCCATCTAGGCATTTGGGTTTGGGGTCATTATAGGTGCAGGTGTTGATTCTTCATCCAATTGGTGCAGGTGGAGCCAATGCCTCCATGGGTCTCTGATGCCACGGGGGGATGGTTGGCTGGAAGAATGGGTAATGGGGTGGTAAAGTGATCTGTCCACAGGAGTCCTACCTGCTGACTGGTGACCGGGCTGCAATGGGTTGGGGAGGGGCATGGGATGTGCCCCAGGGTCTAGGACCTAGAAACCAGGGCTTTCCTGGTGGGAGACCAGTTGCTCAACTCCTCCTTCAATCTAAAGTAGACATCTTAAAAACATAGTTTCTTTCAATCAATGAACACAGGATACCTTTTCATCTATCTATACTCTCTTTAATGTCATTAATTGATGTTTTGTAGTTTTTATTGTGAAGATTCTTATCTATTTGCATAAATTTATTTGTAGGTATTTAATTTTGTGGAGGCTACTGTAAATAGTATTATTGCCTTGCTCCCCTCCCCAGATTATTCACTGTTAAAATACAGAAATGATATGGATCTTTATTATTGAAATAATATTCTGAAAACTTACTCAAAAATTTCTTTTAACACAACACATAAAATTTGGTCCTCCTCGGGGGAAGATTGAAGGGGAGAGAGGAGAGGCATGGAGGGGAGCAGAGAAAAATGTAGAGCTCAATAAATATCAATAAAAAATGTATTAAAAAATTTGGTTGTCATGCATAAAATTCTCTTCATAGGATCTGTCTTCTTCAAACTTCTTCAGATTTTCTATTACCCAGCTTTTGTCCTTTACTTTTTCTCTTATTCATTTGAGATAATCATTTACTTTATAAAAATTGCCTTTATTACTTTTAGCAAAACAGTATTTCCTCATATCTTATAGTTTCTTCTTACAAAACTCATAATTTCTTGGAAGTTTGCTTATATACTTCTCTTATTATCTTAAATAATTACAGCTATCTGTAATAATTAGATCATTAACCCTTAATAATTTAAGTTTGAAAATATTTACTCTTTTTATTATTTTACATGTGAAGTGTTTTGTCTGCATGTATGTGTGTGTACCACATGTATACCTGGTACCTACGGAGGTCAGAAGAGAGTATTGCTTCTCATCAGACTGGCATTACAGATGCTTTTGAGCCACGATGTAGGTGCTAGAAATTGAACCCAGGTCCTCTAAAAGAACAACAAATGTTCTTAACTACTGAGTCAACTCTCTAGCCTACTCTATTCCAGTATTTCCTGTATCGGTCACAGATAACTTTATAGAGGGAAGAGGTTTATCCCCACGGTTTTGTGTCTGTATCGGCTTAGTTCTGGTGAAGGCTATATCTCACCATGTCAGCAGTGCTGGTCACATCGGGATCTAAGGCGACCAAGGTTACTCCTTTTACAGCAATCCTCTTACCAGAGATGGTAGGAGTTACAAGAAAAACAGCTCTTAATTCTGGAGACCTTAGGCTCCACCCTTAAAGTTTCACTGCCTCTTGATATTGTCACTCTGGATATCATGTCTAAAACCCTAACCCTAACCCTAACCCTAACCCTAACCCTAACCCTAACCCTAACCCTAACCCTAACCAACACATGATTATTTGGGGACCCAGGTCATATCAGATTCATAGTTCTTAATTTTCTGAGGCAACATTTCATTCATATGAGTACTTGTTTTCATTTAGATCAATAAATATAGTTGTTACAATTTGATTTTGACAACTTTGTAAGGGGGTAAAGAAATATCACTTTATCTTGTGTAGAGACATACCCAGATCCTAGAGCTTCCACTTAAATGGTTTTTAGGCATGTGCTGAGTACAGTGACACAAAATTCATTGATCTAAGGGTACTTAGATCCAAATTATCTTTTCTGATAAAGAGAACATGGCTGCCTTCCTAGATTACTAAACCTTTTACATATTTGTTTAAAAAATGTCCCCTCATTTTCTTTACCAAGGAACTTTTGAAAGAGCAGTCTTCGTACCTTTTAGTTTTTTGATGCCTTCGTGAATCAACTAAAAAAATGTGCCTCATTGCTCTGGTAGCATTTTAGATCCTTAAAAACACTGTATTGTTATACAATAATTATGGTGGACTAAAGATCATTAAAATTTAACAGTAAAACAAACAAAACATAAAATTACTCTAAAAGGGTGGTGCAGCTTTGATTATATACAAATACCATGCCAGCATTAAAGCTTTTTATTGTAGTATTCTTTGACCTTCTTAAGTAACAGAAGACTAGAAATTAGAAAATATTTTAAAAATTAGTGAGAAAATTTTAAATTAGAAATAGAGTTTATCTGAATATCTAAAATACATCAGACATTCTGAATGTTGTTCATTATATGAGAGAAAGATGTGATTATAGATCTCTAGGCTAAAAATTATTCACCAGAAGGCATATGGAATAGTTTAATTGGCTTTAACAGTTTGAAATTTGAATTAGATAAGAATTCTAAAAGGCAGTTATTTTCATCAGAGAAGAAGAAAATGTGCTTATCTCTTCATTAATTATTATCAGTTAAGTGCTTTATGTGCTGTGCTCAAAGGTCAGGGTATAAATCGTATTTACAAGTATGAGCTTCCTACTTCCATCTTTGATGTTTATGTGAATGATCCTAAATTTAATGTTTTAACACTTTGTTTATTAATAACTCACCAATGTTGACCATTTTCAGTGCTTTAAGAGGGTTTTGCTGAATTGGGCGGTGGTGTTAGTGTCCCTGGACCAGGGGGTATAGGAGTGGGAAATCAGGGTTCCCCTAAAGAAAAAGGAACTGGGTGTCATCTAGAGAAGTTAGACTTGATCAGAGCGGGGAGTTCAGCTAGGAAGGAAAGCTGCACAAAGCAGTGTGTTATCTCAGGGAAAAGTTGTTTAACTAAAATGGAGGTGCTTTACAAGATGGTATGCCATGGTAACAGTAGCCACAACATTTTCACCTTCCTAGATATTTGCCCATATGTCTTTCTCTCTTTCCTAGTATCTTCAGTTGTGCTTTTAAATTTTTTAACATAATTGCTTTATTGATTCTCTGGGAATTTCACATCATATACCCCAATTCTGCTCATCTTTTAGTCTCCCCATATCTGCCTCTTATTCTTGCAGCATCCCCTGCAAAAGAAAATTAAAAAGAATTAAAACCAAACCAAACCAAATCAACCAACCAAAAAACAAAAAACCTCTTCCCTCTTCCGTCTTTCTTGCATCTCCAACACCTCTTCATTTATCTTAGTGACATTGGGATCCACAATGTGTGACACAGTGTCTTAGTTAGGGTTTCTATTGCTATGAAGAGATATCATGACTACAGCAACTCTTATAAAGGAAAACATTTAAATGAGGTGGTGGCTTACAGTTTCAGAGGTTTAGTCCATTATCATTATAGTGGGACATGGCAGCATGCAGGCAGACATGGTGCTTGCTACATCTTGAACAGAAAGCAATGGGAAGGGGACTGAGACACTGGGCAGTGTCTTGAGCATATAAGAGGCCTAAAGCCCTCCACCACAGTGACACACTTCCTCCAACAAGACCACACCAACTCCAACAAGTTCATTCTTCCTAAAAGTTCCACCCCCTGTGAGATTATGGGGGCCAATTACATTCAAACTACCACACACTGTGTACCATTTTGTACGATCAGTCTTGCTTGCAAATGTTTGTTGTAATGATCATTGGTTTGGTTCAAGGCCTCTGGTTTCTGGTACACCATCATCACTGGATCCTCACCAAAGCTCCTCTCAGATATCTAGAGGCTGCCCAAAGTCATGGAGATCCTGAAGCTGTTGCTCAACTAGACTAGTCCCTTTCTGTACTCCAGCATGACAGAGATGGGGTAAGTGTTAGGATGGATCAACCCAAAGCTCTGGATGTGTGCCTGGGTAACTGAGCTGGTCAGTCTAGGCCATTGGGGCCACCTTCCTCAGGTGAGTGGTGGAGCAACTAGCTATGTACATGCCATCGGGGCCAGTTTTCCTATGACTGTGGTGAGGGGTTAGGCCATCTCTCCTGAGTGTAGGGGCCAGCTCTCCCATGAAGGTCAGGCCCAGCTCTCTTGCTGTAGTGTCTACTGTAGCACAGGGCTTTCCTAGGGCCTTCAAAGGGCTAGGCTGGCTCAACCTGGTCCTTGGATTTCATCACACATGGTTCCTATTGTTCCCTGTGGCAACATGGGCCGTAGACATCAACACAGACCCCAACTGCAGCAGGACTGTAGACCCAGACATAGCCCTCATCAGCAGCTTGCGCCTGGATGATACCATGGCCTGGGTAGCAGCACAGGTCACTCGGATCAATATGGCACTGGCTGCAGCATGGCCCTTAGACTTCAACAAGGCCACAGGTTACAGCCCAGATCCCAGGCTTCCATGTGGCCTTTGGTGGCAACACAGGATACATACTGCATCACAGACTCTGGCAGTGGTAGCACTGTGTACCCAGACATGGTTCAGAATTCCATGCCTGGATAGCACCATGGCCCTAGGTGGCAGCACAGGCCACTCAGATCAGCATGACCTCAGTTGCAGCTTGGCCCTTGGATGCTGGAAGGCCTTGCTCGCTGGTCAGAGGTTGTACTCGATCATGGCCTAGCAGCTTTTTCCAAAAGCTCGGTGACATAGAGATTCCTCCCTCCCCATTGAAACTTACTGCTCTCTACCTGCCCTTATCTGGAGAAAATCCCTGGACTGGAAGGACTGACCTTTTTTGAAAGCTGTCTCTAAGTTAGATGCCTGATTTATTTTTAGCGTGACCATTGGCACAGATTTCCTGCTAGAAGTCTTGGGATAGGAGCTCTGCTATAAGATTCTACTACCACATATGAAGCCTTGTGATAGGAGCATGCCATTTAATGCAAATTAAGGTTTGTATCCAGGCTTCCCAACCCTATATATTTTATATCCCACCACCTTCGCTTCTTTTTTCCCCTCATATTTCCACAGTATATGAACCATTTTGCTTCTCTTTTTCTCCCGTTTCTCCACCACACATTATAATAGCATCTACCAGTCTTCCCACCAGTCCAAACCTTGAGGACCCAAGTTGGCCTGTGGGTGGCTTCCATCCACCAGAGAGGAATGACATCAGGTGGACTGTGGATGTCAGTTGTATTCTATTCCCATAAGGCATACAAGGCTCAATACTTTTGTTAACATTTTCAAAACAGAAAATTGCGTTTTACTGAAAAAAAAAAACCTGACAATTGTGTGGTGGTTTGAAAGAACATGTTCCCCAGAGGGAGTGATACTATCAAGAAGTACGATCTTGTTGGAGGAAATGTGTTACTGTGAGGGCAGACTTTGAGGTCTCTTTTCTTAAGCTTCACTTAGTGTGACAGTCAGTCGACTTGCTGCTGCTTTCTGGTCAAGATGTAGGTAGCACCACATCTGCCTGGGTGCTGCCATGGTCCCTGTCGTGATGATAATGGACTGAACCTCTGAAACGTTAAGCTGCCACCTCAATTATTATTATTATTATTTTTGTAAGTGTTGCCATGGTCATTATGTCTTTTTATAGCAATAAAAGAAGCCTAACTAAGACAGAAGTTGGTACCAGAAGTAGGATATTGCAGTGATAGGCAAGAGCATGTGTTTGTTTGGAGGAACTTGTACTTTGCTACATTGGGTTATGAAAGCAGTGGAATGCTTTAAACACTGCTTAATGAATTGTTAGGGTCTCAAGAGGTTTCAGAGAAGATTTTTATTATGTTACCTAGAAATAGTTCTTGTGATATTTTGGTGAAGAAAGTGGCTTCCTTTTGCCCTTGTCCAAAGAGTCTGCCTGAGGTTAATGTGAAGAATTTTGGATTAATTTCATTGGCAGAAGAAATCTCAAAACAGCCTAGTATAGACTCTGTCATGTGGATATTAGTGGTAACTCTAATGAAGATTTATAATGAAAAGTAGCAAGCTGAGCATGGTAAATTACAAAAAGTATACTTTGAAGAGAAAAAAGCACAAGAAAGTGGAATGGAGCTAAATTCTATGTTCAGGAGATAAACGGATTAAGAAATAGAATAAAGGGAGTGGTTACCTCAGGGCAAAATTTCCAATTTGTGGAAAAAAAACAAGGAAGAAAAGCTTATTGTCGGGTGTGGTGGTGCATGCCTTTAATCCCAGCACTGGGTTTCAGGACAGCTAAGCTTAGGCAGTTAAAGAAAGCTGGTGAAGATTTAACTGAATAAGAGAGCCATGTTCCAGCACCAGTAAGCAGAACTTGTCAGCTTTGGTCACATGGTGATGTGGGATTCCCCTCTGTATGCTGTGAATACCATTGATTAATAATAATAAAAAAAACCACTTTGGGCCTGTTGCAGTGCAGAATAGGGCAAGGGGGGAGTTCCAAGAAAATAGATGGAGAGAGAGAGAGAGAGAGAGAGAGAGAGTAGGCAGAGTCAATCAGACACCATGTAGCCACCGCAGGAGACAGACACGCCCTTAACTTTGCTGGTAAACCATGAGTCTCGTGGTAAAATATAAAATAATGAAAATGAGTTAATGTAAGATATAAGGGTGAGCCAGAAATATGTTTAAGCTATTGGCCAAACAGTATTGCAAATAATATAGTTTCTGTGTGATTATTTTGGGTCTGGGTAGCTGGTTACGAACTAGCAGCCTCTGCCTACAAATTAGCCTACAGTCAACAACATGGTTCTGGCTTTGGAGTTAAAGAAAGAAGAAATGCGTTGTTGAATTTTTCTCCACACTCAAAGAAAGCTGCTGAGGCCAGGCATGTGTCAGGGGTGTCCCTGAATGGAGGCTTAATAGAGAGGCCATTGCATGAAGCTGTGAAGTTGAAGCCTGAACTGCCTTGAAGAATCCAAGATATTAGAGATGCCAGAGTTGTGGGATACCTGCTGAGAAGAGATGCTAACAGGGAGTGGAACCAGCCCAAGAGAAAGAAGTATTTTGCAGCAAACCTCATTGGAGTTGGAGATCTAAAGAACATTTTGACATTAGTCATAGAGATGAAAAGATTGGAGTGTGCCCAGCTGGCATTTGGTTTTGCTTTTGTCCAGTATTTCCTCACTATGCTCCTTCCCTACATTTTTGAAGGACAATGTATATCTTGTGTCATGATATATTGGAAGTATGAGATTTGTTTTTTTTAATTTTGATTTTTTACAGGGGGATTAAGAGATTATCGTGCATTTCAGAAGAGATTATAGACTTTGAAACAAGTTGAGACTATTAATTTGGACTGAATGCATTTTTGCATTATGATACAGCTACAAGCCTTTGGGGGCCAGGGAGTGGAATATAGTAGTTTGAAAGAAAATGTCCCCCAAAGGAAGTGACACTATTAGGAGATATGGCCTTGTTTGAGTAGGTGTGGTCTTGTTGGAAGAAGGGTGTCACTGTGGAGGTGGGCATGGTGTTTTTCTCAAGCCTTACTCAGTGTGACAGTCAGTTGACTTCCTGCTGCTTCTGGTCAAGATGTAGGCAGCACATCTGCCTGGGTACTGCCATAGTCCCTGTCATGATGATAATGTATTGAACTTCTGAAACTGTAAGCTACCACCTCAATTAATTGTTTCTTTGTAAGAGTTGCCATGATTATGGTATCTCTTCATAGCAATAAAAAAGCCTAAGACACATTGTTAACTAATCCCATCAAAGACAGGGAAATTATATATTTAGATTTCATTGTCAATTTTCCTCTAAGTGAATAAACTTTTAAATGCTAAATCCTATGAGACAGATATGAACTTTATTCTGCCTTTTGACCAGGTTTTCTTTTCTTTTCTCTTTCTCTCTTTCTCTCTTTCTCTCTTTCTCTCTTTCTCTCTTTCTCT
>LOEQ01015819.1:0-14631 GCA_001685075.1 Bramus lutescens | reverse complement strand
CTTTGGAAGAGCAGGCAGTGCTCTTAACCTCTGAGCCATCTCTCCAGCCCCCCAAATGATGATTTTTTTTGTTCACAATTCTTTATATAGTCTAGATATTATACCCTCGCCTGAAAAAAATCTGAAAAAGTCCTTCTCCCATTCTATATGCCATCTGTTCACTCTGCTAACAGCTTATTTTGCTGAGCAGGATTTAAAAAAAATAATATCATGGAATTCCATTTGCTAATTCTTAGAGCTGTTTGTTGCACTGTTCCTGTTCAGAAAGTTCTCGGCTATGGTTTATATTTTTAATTACACTAATTTAGTGTGTGTGTGTGTGTGTGTATGTGTGTGTTCTCGTGTCATATTGTATATGTGGAGGTCAGAGGACAATTCCACAAAGTCAGTTTTCTCTTTTCACTATGTGGGCTCCTGTGATCAAAATAGCGTGGTCAGGATTGGTGCCAAGCACCAATCACCTTTCCCTGTTGGAGCATCTCACCGGCTCACTGGCACTATATCAGTGCCTTTAAATGTATTTCTTATACTTTCATCTAGCAGATTTAGTATTTCAGGCTTTAAATTGAGGTCTTTGATTTCTTTTCCACATTTTTATCCTTTTTTAATAAAGGCTAAAAAAGATCGTTCTAACTTTATTCTTCTATGGATAGATACCCAATTTTGGTAGTATCATTCCTTGAATGGGCTGTCTTTCTTCCAGTGTGTGTTCTTAGCAGCTTGGTTGAAAATTAGTTGGAAGTCAGACTCTTTCACTGTGTCACTGGGCTGAGAGACATGTGACAAGAAAATCTGCATGCAGCTTTGGAAATGGGGGAGGAGGGCACTAAGTGACTTCACCAACAAAACCTTCACAAACAACAGAATGGGATAAAAGGATTCTGGGTATGTACATACAATCTATACTAGCCCTGAGACCTCTTGCAATGTCACTCTCACTGAGCATGCTGGTCCTGTGTGAAGCATGCAAGGAACCCCGGCTGTGAAATGCCTATGTTAAGGACACAAGAGAGGCATAGATTAAATGCATCACATTAGCAGCATGCAATCATTAAATCCTTCCTACACCAGCAACAATACTGCATCTAAAGCATCATACGCCAGCACTGTGCATGTATCAGATGCATCATCCACCAGCTGTGGGCATGCTCCCGTGGGGATTCAAGTGCAACACAGACGTGAAGGTTGCTTAATTCTAAATGTGAAACCAAACGCCAAAGTTGTGAAGCTCCCAGTTGTGTGTCATCTCCCCTTCCCCTAATCTCAGACCAAAGGAAAGAAAGGGACAGTGTCAGATCCACGGTGATAACAGGAACCTCAGAATGAAAATGTACAGGAATGAGCTCCACCAGTTTAAAACATCCCCTACGTTCTAAAATGTTTGCTCACCAGAAACTACATTTTCCAGTGAGGTGTAACATCATCTCTTCTTTCATGCTTTCCATAGAAACCCCCAATCCCCAATAAATAAAAGTGTTTCATCTAAACAAAGGTCTCAGACCAACAATTAAGGGCAGAGATATTTAAGGCTTTCTGAAACACAAACACTGGGGCTTGTTTTGTCTATATATAGCATACCAGACCTCTCAGAGCTAAGGACAGTCTCCCCAGCTAGTGTTAAAACTCACAACTTATTATTTCCTCATCTAGACAATAACAGCATCTCACTTGTCTCCAGCTGGGGAGAGTTTATATGAAACTTTCTCCACTCTCCTATATATAGTTTTGTGCATTAAAAAAGCAGCCATAGCCCACACATATAAATTGAATATATTCAGGAAGAATTCTTCAGTGGGTCCTAGGACTTCAATAGAAAAATGTTTTAAATTCAGCATTTTCACTTTGCAAACCAGCTCCTAATAGACATTCTTTCTTGCTTTTTGATTTTTTTTTCAGAGTTTGGCACAAATTTTGTGTGTTCCTTCTATGTTTGAATACAATTATTCTAAAACTTCTACAGCCATGCTGAGATCTGGGAAGATTTCCAGGGGCCAGCAGCTCAGCCTTCCTGTTTTCCACTTGAAAAAGAACTGGGTGAAGCCATTAGAGAAACGGGTGTGTGTGTATGGAGGAGTTCCATATCTGTGTTGGGGAAGAACAAACAGGTGATGGTGGATTGCACAGTTCAGTGCAGGCCTCCGTGAGGTACAGAAGGGCACTGTGGTATCCCAGTACCTCCGTATCCCGGTCCATTTATTCAGGTAGCCTGTGAGGGTTAGAGAATGGGAAGGGAAGGTTGAGGTTATTATTAATAAACATTAATCAAAGACATCCAGAAGTTTAGACCCTTACTGCGAGAATTCCTGTCTATCCCATCCCCTGTCAAAATGATGGACACGATCCCAGAAGTTTTATGAAGTACATAGGGGACTAACTGCTAAGTGCCTGAGGCTCTTGGCCAACACACCCAACATGTGCTTCTGCCGAAACACCTCCAGACACTTTCCAAGAGTAAAACAAGCCCCAGACCTCTGTTGTTTTCTTCTAAGAGCTCTGTAGCCATTTTAATGCCTGAAATGTAGACCTGTGCAAGTCCCTGCTGCCAACATGTGGACATACATGACAAGGACACACAGGAATACACACAATACACATATTATGCATATTATGTATGTATAAATGTACAGACATGTACCAAGAATGATAAGCACATATACACACACTCTCCTACAAGTGCACAAACATTGATAAACACATAGGAATATGCAGACAAACATGCATACACACACGTATGCACACATACCCATAAATGATGTAAGTACACAGACACCAACCCCTATACACCTAAATGAAACCACTCACATTCGCCCTAAGCCTGGGAAAGAGGAGAGCTTCTTCCCCATTGTGATGGCGATTGGTTTGTGGGTCACAGCAACGGAAGAAGCCTTTTGTGTGTATAAAAAGCTCACATTGGGGCTTGTTTCTCTGTTTGTTTTTATTCTTAATCAGACAAATGTCCTGTGGTTGCATCATAAGGTGTCCTGATGTGAGAAAAAGGAATGAAGAGATAGAACAGAGCTTGCCAGGAAGACAGCCATCACCCTGGACTCGGGCCAGCCTTTTCAAGCCACTGTGTTTCCTATTGTCTTGTTAAAACGCTTCTTCCTATTTAGTTGAGCTATTTCCGTTTGACAACTGTACATTTAAAAACATACACTTGGCATGCTTCAAAAACACAGTTAACCCAGTGTGCCTTTTGGTGCTTCAATATGCTGTCTTCATCAGACCAAGGACACTCTACAGCCAAATATTATAACAAAAATATCTTTCTGCCATCCTTTGCCAGTGAGGGCCGGATAACATAGGGGCTCTTTGCGTTAGTCAGAAATGGTTTAATTGAAGGATGGCAGGCTGGCTTGGCTGGCACACTGCTGTGCTAGTACAGAGAGCTGGGACTTCAAGGGGGAGAAGAAAATGTCTCAGATGCCAGGTAAAGATGGGATGTGATTGTCTTTCAGGCTGTTAATGGACTCAGTCAATCCTCCCCAGATCAGCCTGCATTTTAACCTTATTTGATTTGACTTTCCCCAACTATACTAAGATGTACCAGGCAAGGATGTTCACCATTGGTCTGGTCAGTGTTTCATTTTTCCCTCTTGTCTTTTTATATGATTCCTCCCGCCCAAAGCATGAGCAACAAAACCAAAAATGGACAAATGGAGCCGCATCACACAAAAGATCTGTGCAGCAGAGGGGAGGCAATCTACTGAGTGAAACTGTTTTTAAAGCAACTGCTCGTGGACTCCCACACCCATCGCCTGACATTGGAACCACCTTCTGGGTCCCGACCTCTGGTACAAAGACTCACAAATCTCCCCATATTGTTGAAACACAAATGGCCTCCGCTGCTGCAATCTGGCCTGATTACATCTTCCTATTGGCCTTGGTGCTGGTTCATGTATTTTCTGGCTAGCTATAAAGATGAATTCAGCCTGGGGATTTCATTTGGGCTGTTGGCAAAATAAAAGCAAAAAGATTGATTCCCTCTACACAAAGTGTTTTCTGGGGTTTGTGAGGTCCTCTTTATTCCTGTGGTGGTTTGAATGTGAAATGTTCTCACAGGATCAGATGTTTGGACACTTGGTCCCTGGCAGGTAGCACAGTTTGGGGAGGTTATGGAAACTTTAGGAGGTGTAGACTTAACGTAGGGAGTATGTTGCTGGGAGTGGGCTTTGAGGGTTTGTAGCCTTTCTTCCTGATTGCTCTTTCTGCTTCCTGTACACGCATAAAGGTGTGACCAGTGAGCTTTAGGCTCTGGGCCATGCCTTCCCTCCATTATGGTCTCTATCCCTCTGAAACCAGAAGCCAAAATAAACTCTTCTTGAGCTGCTTTGGGTCAGTCACAGTGTTTTCTCACAGCAACAGAAAAGCAACTAACAAAATTCCCGGAGGAAACCTCCATGGCCGTCTCCCCACATTCTCCCAGCTCTGTGCAGGCCAGGTGGCCGTCTCCCCACATTCTCCCAGGCCAGGTTGTTCCTGTAGCCGTTTCACCCACACTCCTGCACTCTGACCTCTGAAATAGAGCTCGCAGCTACAAATCCTGACATCACCCATAACTGGATGTCTTACTGAAACAGCTCGATGTCTACACCTTGCAGAGGTGCTCTTAGGAGGAACTCGGGGATCACAGGGGGAAGAGGAGGCAGAAAGTCCTGGATGACAACAAGGAAAGAAGAGTGGTTTCCAGTCATGGCAAGGCAGTTGCACCACTCACAGTGCTTGGATGGCAAAATCTTAGCATGGAGAGAGGAGTAGAGCCTGAAATCCTACCCACGGCTGAGGAGATATTGGCAACTGGTAGCTACTGAGAGAGGGAGGGTCGGTTCTCTGAAAGGATGTGGGCAAGTCACATTCCAATGAAAGTCACACATCCAAGAATATATGGGCAGTACAAACTGTACACACAAGTTGTAATGACGTAAAGAGGTAAAGGAAGGGGTATTTTTGGGAGGAGATGGAGGAGTTGTAAATATGATCAATATGCATTGCATGAAATTCTCAAAGAACCAATAAAAATGAGAAAAACATGAACAATTACGGCCCAGGAAACCTCAATCCTTTGCTGCTTTTGCAAATGGGATGAAAGGCTTCAGCATCAGGTAAATCGTAACTGCCCAGGAGAGAAAATATCAAGATAGCCACTGTAGTATGCCCAAAGTCTCCCTTTGCAAAGCCATCTCTGGGGAGATATGACACAGTTTAGGCTCTGGAAGAGACCATCTTCTACCTTCTCATAGTCTGAATATATTGTAGCAAAGAACCTCAGCGTAGGGCTTCCATGTGCTACTCACTGTAATCAAGCCCTTCATCACCAGGATACTGTCCCAATGCCAAGCCCTCAAGCACCACAAGGCATCCCTTTACAGAACAAGTGGTTGGTCTGGCTGCCTATGTCTGCCTCGCCCTGTTAATTGCATTTAGACACTCTCATTTTAGAAATGAACTCCCAAACATTTTTCCTTGGGCCAAATTTTAAGCATTGAAATGGACAGAACATTGCAATGCCTGTGAAATGTACTAACCTTTGTTTGGATAATTATGTTTGAAATAGCAGGCAGGTCTCTTCTTTGAGTCATCAAGGACTGAAGCTCCACGGAACACTTTAGAGAGCTATGAAGGTTTGTCCTGGCTGCCAAAGGGAGTCTGAGGACATGTGCTAACCACCTATTTAAAGAACTGTTTTGACAGCACACAACTCGGGTTCCCTGCCTTCATCCCCAGTTAAGCATAGAGAGGGAACAGTAAACAAAGTCCTCTTGGGATCAACAGTAATTATATATAACATTTACAAGACTCTACTACCTTCTGGGGACAAACCGAAGGCCTCACGACTCTTTCTCTGTGCACAATACAAAACACGGGAAGAAATTTCTGACTATGCAATTGATGAATGCGTACATGAGCCCATGGGCAGGATAGGACATAATCTGTAGTAAGAGGGCTACCTCTGCTCTATTTTGGGGTGGTCTGAGTCATCAGTTATGACTCCCACAGATTTTTTGTGACTAATCTTTAACGTTCCATCTCTTAGAGAAGAAACAACTCAGCAGAGACGGTTCCTTATTAAGCATTCTAGACCAATATCCATTTCAGCAGCGAGCCCATCTTGTACATAAAAACCTTATTAAGTCCTCGCCTGGAATTGCTACTTTGACTTAAGACCATTCCTGTATTTAATTTAGAAGTTGGTAACATCTCATTTTAGTCATTTTCACATGTGTGCGCACACGCCCCACCTCCTCCCCCTCTCTCTACTTCCCTCTCTCGTTCCCCTCTCTCTCCTACCAGAATCCTTCCGTCCTACCAAAAGCAATCTACAAACTGTAGTTTCAATCATAGTGCCAACTCAGTTCTTTACATATATAGAAAAACCTTAAGATTCGTATGGCTGCACAAAGAACCTGAGATATTCAGAGCTATCCTGAGCAATAGGAATACTCCTGGAGGCATCCCAACACCTGATTTCAACTATATGACAGAACCATAGTAATAAAAACGGCATGACACTGGCACAGAAGAGCACAAAAGAGACACACAGAGCAGTGAGAGAGAACAGATGACCCAAATATACATCCACACAACCACAGTCCCCTGACTTGACAAAGAAGCCAAAGCACACATTGGAGAAGAGACGGCCTCTTCCACAAATGCTGCTGGGGAGACTAGACAGCTTTTCATGACTTTCAGTGGAGGAACACAAATTGTTTGACCCTCAGGGAAAACCCTTTGAATTCAGTGTCTCCAATAGAAAAGGGGTGGTGGATATTTCCTGGCTGCCTCATAAATGGATTTCTAGGTATTGCTGGGAAAGGACCATGCTCTATTAATTTATTGTATTTTTGCTCAGGTAAATAGGAAGCCTTATCCTGAAATGTCTTCAAGAAGTTTGCTTTTTGTACAAATCTGTTCTATTTTTGGACCATGTTTACAGTGTTTTTGACTGAAGCATATTCACAATGGCTTGCATGTATATCGGCTCACGTCATCTAATGAGAAATTTTATTTTGAAAATTTGACCCTGTTACATTGTTGAAGAGCCATGTCCCCTATTTGGAGTAATCGTGAGGGGCAAGCTCAGGAAGCAAGCAAGCCTGTGTGAGAGAGATGACCATTACAAGACACAGCACATGCTGCTGGAAGAGAGATCCCAACCAACCTCACCACAGGAGCTGCTTCCTCAGCCCGACTGAAGACCTTTGAGGAGCATGCGTACACTAAACACATGTCATCGATTGTTTCCCTCAGTGTGGGACCATGGGAGGGGAGGGAGCCATCCTCCTTTACAGGTGAGGAAAATGAGGGCTGGGTTGCTGATGTTTTACCCGTGTGGAGCAGATCAGGGTAATGATTTAGGAATGCTCATGCACCAAGCTCAGAACAACAGTGTTACAGTCCGGTTTTCATTGCTATAACAAAATACTTAAGGAAAACAACTTACAGGAGCAAGTCTTTATGGTCCTCACAGGTCCTGAGGCTTCAGTCCACTGTCAGCTGACTCCATTGCTTCTGAGTCTGAGGAGGTGGAACAATGCGTCAGGAGGGTGTGGCAGAGCATGGCTGCTCACCCCCGGGCATCCAGGAAGCAGGAAGAAGACAAGGTGGGGGGAAGTATCCCAAGAATACCCTTGAAGGACAAGTCCCTTGGTCATCTGTTTTCTCAAATCAGGCTCCTGCTCCTAAATGGGCCATCAGTAAATTTAGTGCCCTCTGTAATCCAATTACCTCTCAGCAGTGGGACTGAGTATCAAGACATGAGCTTTGAAGGGGACAGTTTGTATCTAAACTACAAGTTGTTTCTAAACTCCGTTTCAAATCAGTACCACGGGGATCTTGTGACCTGCCAGGTCCTAACTCCAACCTTCACTTCTTAGCCTTTGGGGGTCTTCAGGGCTTATTAAAGTTGGCAAAGTTCAGGAAACACAGAGTTATGCTCCTGATTGTGCAACTACCTGTCTATGCCTGAATCTCTCCCAAGTGAAGCAGACCAAGGGGTAAATGGTAGTGTGGTCTTCCAGCTTCTTGGCAAGAAACAGCGTTAAGCATGTGTGAACACCACCAAGTGTGTGGCTAATAGATGGACTGAGAGATGAATCTGTGACAGGTGCATCAAACTCTGACAGAGACCAGTGACTGCCATTCCTCTCTGGGACACCATGCTGCAGACTATGAAATTTGGGACAAGTAAAACTTCAAACCAACCATGGGACTGGAGAGATGGCTTGGTGGTTAAGAGCACTGGCTGCTCTTCTAGATGGCCTGGTTTCAGTTCCCAGCATTCACATGGTGGCTCATAACTACCTGAAACTCCAGTTCTGGGAAATCAGACACCCTCACACAGAAACACCTTCAGGCAAAACACCAATGCACATTGAAAAAAAATCATGAAGAAAAAGCTCACTCATTTTAAATTACTTGTATGTCTGTGTATATGACCATGTGAGTGCAGTCCCCATGAAGGCCAATAGAGGGCTCTGAATCCCTTGGAGCTGTAATTACAGGTCATTTTAAGTCTCCCAATGTGGATGCTAGGAACTGAATTCTGACCCATTGCAAATGCTCTCTCTAACCCACAATACCCTATTAGGTATTTTAAAACAAAACCCAGAAATGACTTTGAACATGCAGAAGGATGTGAGTTAAATGCAGACACCACATTGTTTTAGAGCTGGGACCTCAGCATACACAGAGCTTGGTAAGCATGGGGTCCTGGATAGGGAGGAGTGATTTTGGCCAATAAGATTGTATCAGCAAGAATGTTCACTCTGCCTTACTTTTTAATGGTCTAGCTACTGGGGAAAGTAAGGAGGCAAAAAAGGAGGGAGCATAGGAGGAGGGGATGAGGAAGAAGAAGAGAAGAAGGAAGAGGTGGGGGCTGAGGAGAAAGAAAAAGAAGAGGGGGCAGGAGGATGAAATGAAGGGTACAATGCCCCCCTGTGTAGCAACATAGCTTATGTGTGGCCTCACACTACCCATGGCAGAGCCTTCTGTTGTATATTTTTTAATATAGAACAGGCTTAGCCCCCACTGGTTACCAGCCATCACTAAAGCATCACAAGGTAAGCAGCACATGGGAAGTGAATAATACATGGGGGCTGGTATTAATAATCATATCTCATTTGCTTTAACCAAGATGAACCTCAATCCAGATCAGTCACTTCAGATACCTTGCTACAGCTCCTCCCAGGACATGCCTGTCCATGGGTCACAGGTTTCTGTCTCTAGGAAAGTCATGGTAAAGTTCACAAAGATGAACATGACAAATGACTGACCCTAAAAGTTGGCAGCATCCCTGTGGGTCCTGGGGCATAGCCACTATTCAGGTATAATGAACTTCTCCGACACTTGGTAAACTTCATATCTTGTTTGCTCAGCCTGGCTCAGGGCATGGAAGTAATTCTATGTTTATGCATATTTGTGTGCAAGACAGCATCATAAATGATTCACAGGTATCACCAGTCTTTATTGCTCATACTGAGAAATTCGTTTTTAACAAAGGTATTATTGATATTCATTTAAAATTAATGAAATAGCTGACGTAAAATACTCTGCACAAATGCATTAGCTGAGGGTTGAGGGTGTAGTTCAATGGGGAAACCCTTGTTAGACGATCAAGAGGCCCTAGATTCAACCCAGAGCAACATTAAAGAATACATAGCTGAAAGCAGTATTGTTTTCCCTGAGATGAGCATTTGCCAATGCCCACATATTTCTGATTTTATTTTTTAGTGGTAGAGAGGACTGAATCCATATCCTGTCTGGGATGGGGTTGGTCCTTATACCTAGTGAGGTCAATGAGAACAATAGTCACTCTGAAAGGCAAGAAGGGCTCCCAGATACAGAACTTGATTGGACCCACATTGTAATATCAGTCAAGTTGAGACATTCTCTCTGTATGATGCTCAGGATCCAGCAGAACGATCAACAGGAATTACCTGCATCTCTGGCATCCGTTTAGTGTTGTGGGTTTGGGTTCCTATAAAATGGGAGGGATGAGCAATAGATCCAACACTTTAACAATACATTCATTTGTCAGAGTAACGGAAGAACACTTCCGTGGCCACATTGGTTCAGAGTCCTGAGCTTTCTCCCTCACTTCTCAGGTCCTCTCATCTCTCTCTGACTTCATCCTGGCTGAGAAGACAGTGACCCCCAGATGACTATGTGACCATTGCAGAGCTGGGCATGGAACTGGTGGCTGGCTTGGCACGTTCGCTGAAACCTCACAGAGCACCCAAGTAGACCACTGATCACATGGTCTCTGCCAAGAATGTTCTCCCAGCCCCACAGCAAGTGAGATTCCCAGGGACCCCTTGCTCTATACGTGAAGTCAACTCTCCTCTCAGTTATGGTATCCTGCATAGGAGTCCATTAGAGCGTCAGTCAGGCCTGAGGAATCTCGAAGCTCCATTCTGCTCAGTATCCAGCTCACTTTTCAATTTTTAAAGGAATTTCATATGTGTGTACTGCATTTACATCATTTCCAGCCGTCTCTCCCCCACCAACTCTCCCTGTGTCCCCCAACTTCAAATCCATGACCTCTTCTTCTTTAACAACAATATATAAACTAACGTGATAAGATAAACATGTATGTTGCAATAAGGCCACACAGACATACATATTCTACTGAGTCCATTTATGGTTGTTCATACATACATATGCATGTGTGTACAGAGCTGACCCCTTGAGATGGGTAACCCTATCAGGATGCTCATCCCTGGAGAAGACTTTCCTCCCTTTCTCAGCAGCCATTAAACTGCCCATGTCTCTTCATCTAGAGATGAGGCCTCGTGAAATTTCCCCATCTATGTTGGCATGCCAACTTACCTTGTCATTGTGAAGATCTTGTTAAGGTGACCATATTGTTCGATCTCACGGGTGCAGCTTCCTGTTATGTCTAGAAGACCATGTCTAGCAGAAAGGCTCCCAGTCCTCTGGCTCTTACAATTTTTCTCTTCTTTCTCCTAAGATTTTCTGATCCTTAGGTGTAGGGGTGGCAGTGTAGATGTATCAGTAGTGACCCCAAGTCACCCTGTAGGAAAATACCTGAGGCTCGCACATGGTTTCCTTTGGCCCTGTTTTACAAGCTTATACATGTCCCTGTGTCATTCACTGCCCAGAAAACCTGTGTGTGCTATACAAGCTGATAACACGTTACTGCTTGTCTGAAATAAGGTATGCTTAATACTTAGATATCTTACTTCACTTGTCTAAACAGGAGTGGCCAACGGGTACACCCAACTTTAAAGTTTATGTTCGCTGTTGTCAATCCCAACCCCCTGCTCTGCTTTTAACCTTGTGGCAAAGCTCCCTGAATTACACCGAGGTCCTTGTGCATTTAAGCCTGCTGATTTTCCATAATGCACCTTTACTCAGATACTTCCAACAACCCATCTTCCTCATGGAAAATGCTCGACACGACATCATCTTGAACAAGAGCCCGATTAGCTGCACCTGCAATTGATGCAGAAGCATCATGTGATATTTCAAATTCCTTTCAGAAACATCAAAGTCAGATTCTGTTCTATGACACTCCATCAGCTAATACTCACACTGCTGCACTCATTAAACTCCTGCACACCACTAGGGTCACGGCCCATTAACTGTGCAATTTGAACACAGGACAGATCTTGTTACAAAATTTAGAACCCAAGGGGCCATTTTTCATGGTTTGCATCTTGAAGGCATACTTTATAAGAAAACACATTTGTGTCTACATTTATAAATGCAAAGGAAGCCAATTGTTCATCATGTTTTGTTTTTATTTTCTTCAGGAAGCAGCTTAGGTTTTGGATGAGGGCACCTCTTTTTAATTATTGAAAATTGCACTTACTATTGACTTGTGTGTATGCACATGCATTCACCACAGCACATGTGTGGGATTTGCGGAGGTCAGAGAAAATCCATGGAAGTCAGTTCTCTCTTTCCATCATGATGTATGAGGATAAAACCCAGATTGTTGGGCTTGGCCAGGGTGTTAGCCCATTTCTTTGATTTTGTTCATTTTCTTCTCCTCTGAAATATGGTGGTTCCCTCTCTTCCTATGCTCCTGAATGTAAAGGAAGAATATATGCCATGTGTTCATCTTAAGTCTGTCTATACAAAGAGTTCAATAAGGCTTGGGATGCAGCCCAATTGGTGGGGAGCTTGCCTAGCATGCACAAAGTCCTTGATTTGATCCCTGTAGTTATGGCTCCTGCCTATAATCCCAGAGCTCAGGTGGTAAAGGCAGGAGAATCAGGAGTTCAAGGTCATCCTTGGCTAATAAGGAGTTCATGGACAAAGACCTCAAGGGGGGGGGATGTGGGGATATAAGTAGAATTTCAGTATTAATGTTATTAATAATGCAAGGAGGGCTTTCAGATAATCTAGGATAGAGTCTACAGACAACAGGTAACATCCATCCTGCTTGACCTCAGGGGCCCAGGGAAGTTGGGGCTTAAAGGCTGGCTCCAAGTGAAACCTTCTCACACATGTGTCTGTACTAACAGTCACCTGATGGACACAGGCTCCTTCAATCACCTACATAGCAAGAAGATTAAGGATACAGATGTGGGAAGTTTGACTCACAAGAGGGTATCAAGCCAAAGAAAGCTTGGTTGTATTTACATTTTACAAAGTTTACCATTGAGAAAGTGTAGTAAATCCTCATCCATCTCAAAGCCATCTGGTTTATCTTATCTTTTGTGTGTGCATGTGGGTGGGTGTGTGCGCACGCATGCACACGCTCTTGCATACATGTGGAAGGCAGATGACAACTTCAGGTACCATCCTAGGAGACATCCACACTGTTTTTTAAGGGAAGGCCTCTCACTGACCCGTAGCATACCAATAAGGCTAAGCTTACTGGCCAGTAAGCCCCAAGGATCCATCCATCTATCTCCACTTCCCTAGGGCTGAGATTACTGCCAAACACCTTCATGTCTGGCTTTTTTTAATCTTGGATCTGGGGATGGAACTCAAGTCCTCATCTTGAACAACAAGTGCTTTGCTAAGCAGCCCATCCTCCCAAACCAAAACCACCTCTTTGAATAGTAGTGGAGAGCATGAATGCATTCTCCTTTTCTGTAATTTTTCTTTGGAAGCTGCTTGGTGTTTGTCTGCATCAGCTACTTTTCATGACTGTGACCTAAATACCTAGCAGAAACCACTGAAGGAAGCATATCGGGGTGAATGGGGGGGAGGCATAGTTGCAGGCGCCTCTGGCATTAGGTATCACATGGTAGTGAACCACAGAGCAGAGAGTGTAGGACCAGAACCACAGTGTAGATGTCACTACAAAAGTTCCCTCATGCGATGATTTACTTCTGCCAGTGGGGATTTACCACCTTAAGGTTTTACAGCCTCCCAGAATATCACCCACCATGGGAAATAAGCTTTCAAAGCATGGGGAGCATCTTAGATTTAAGCCATAACATTCACTTTTACCAACTCATTAAGGCATTTAGATTTCTGATGCTGAACGTTGGCTAGAACGTGAGTTGTTTTCTCCCCAGGAGGAAATCAGCATCTCCAAGGGTTTAGAAAGCAATAGGAAAGGAAAGCTAAGTCAGTCTAAATGCACAATCTTCTGAGAGTCTGGGTGAACTTAACCGGCCTTTCACTCAAAACCCTGGAGAACAAATGGCTTTTGAAACAGCAAGCCTGTGTTTTGTCAAGAGGAAAGTTAAGAACAAAGATACTGGACAGACAGACAGCACGCTTCTGTAACAGGTTTCTCTGGGATGCACCCCATCTTGTTGGGTGTATCTGAGCGGTAGAGGGTGAAGGTGAGTTTGGAAGGAATGGAGGAAGGGAGAGACATGTGCCACATTCAGATCCTCACCCATTTTAAAAACCTCTGTGTCAATTCTTAGGTATAATTACTTACGGATTTTTTTTTTACAACAAGATCTCTTGTAGCCCAGACTGACCTCTAACACTTTAATGTAACTGAGGATGACCTTGAACACCTGATCCTCCTGCCTTCATCTCCAACTGCTGGGATTACAGATATGAACCACCACCACGCCTGGTTGATTCAGTGTTGGAGGTGGAGCTCAGGGCTTTCTGCAGCCAAACAATACACTTTGTACCCTCCTGAGCTGTCATCATGGCCCACCTTTTATTTTGTAACCTCAAGGAGAATGTTATGACAGAGACCCACCTAGCCTGCAATAGACTTCATGCAGGTCCAACCTGCAGCCCACAGTCCTTCCTGTGTCTCAGGAGAGCTGTAGGTGTAGCCCAGAGCATTTGTAGATAGAAAGGCATTTTGCAGTGTCCAGAGTTTGGGCATCCCGGAGACCCTTTAGTGTTGATCCTCTAGCAAAAGTTATAAGAAGCATCTAAGTATTGATAACGCACTGCTTGGTACCAAATCTATTACTGTTCAAGAACAAATGTTTGAACCACTGAGACAGCTCAGTCTGTAAAGGAATTTTTTCCAATAAAGGCCCAGTCCAGGCTTGCTTATTGTCACTGATGGCCTGAGCTTGGTCCTTAGGACCGGCTCTGTGGAAGGAGAGAACGGATTAGGACAAGTTGTCCTCTGACTTCCATCTGAGCACCATAGCATGTAGCACACATGTGCACATATAGCACACACAGAGAGAGAGAGAGAGAGAGAGAGAGAGAGAGAGAGAGAGAGAG
>LOEQ01015818.1:0-14632 GCA_001685075.1 Bramus lutescens | reverse complement strand
CTCTCTCTCTCTCTCTCTCTCTCTCTCTCTCTCTCTCTCTCTCTGTGTGTGCTATATGTGCACATGTGTGCTACATGCTATGGTGCTCAGATGGAAGTCAGAGGACAACTTGTCCTAATCCGTTCTCTCCTTCCACAGAGCCGGTCCTAAGGACCAAGCTCAGGCCATCAGTGACAATAAGCAAGCCTGGACTGGGCCTTTATTGGAAAAAATTCCTTTACAGACTGAGCTGTCTCAGTGGTTCAAACATTTGTTCTTGAACAGTAATAGATTTGGTACCAAGCAGTGCGTTATCAATACTTAGATGCTTCTTATAACTTTTGCTAGAGGATCAACACTAAAGGGTCTCCGGGATGCCCAAACTCTGGACACTGCAAAATGCCTTTCTATCTACAAATGCTCTGGGCTACACCTACAGCTCTCCTGAGACACAGGAAGGACTGTGGGCTGCAGGTTGGACCTGCATGAAGTCTATTGCAGGCTAGGTGGGTCTCTGTCATAACATTCTCCTTGAGGTTACAAAATAAAAGGTGGGCCATGATGACAGCTCAGGAGGGTACAAAGTGTATTGTTTGGCTGCAGAAAGCCCTGAGCTCCACCTCCAACACTGAATCAACCAGGCGTGGTGGTGGTTCATATCTGTAATCCCAGCAGTTGGAGATGAAGGCAGGAGGATCAGGTGTTCAAGGTCATCCTCAGTTACATTAAAGTGTTAGAGGTCAGTCTGGGCTACAAGAGATCTTGTTGTAAAAAAAAAATCCGTAAGTAATTATACCTAAGAATTGACACAGAGGTTTTTAAAATGGGTGAGGATCTGAATGTGGCACATGTCTCTCCCTTCCTCCATTCCTTCCAAACTCACCTTCACCCTCTACCGCTCAGATACACCCAACAAGATGGGGTGCATCCCAGAGAAACCTGTTACAGAAGCGTGCTGTCTGTCTGTCCAGTATCTTTGTTCTTAACTTTCCTCTTGACAAAACACAGGCTTGCTGTTTCAAAAGCCATTTGTTCTCCAGGGTTTTGAGTGAAAGGCCGGTTAAGTTCACCCAGACTCTCAGAAGATTGTGCATTTAGACTGACTTAGCTTTCCTTTCCTATTGCTTTCTAAACCCTTGGAGATGCTGATTTCCTCCTGGGGAGAAAACAACTCACGTTCTAGCCAACGTTCAGCATCAGAAATCTAAATGCCTTAATGAGTTGGTAAAAGTGAATGTTATGGCTTAAATCTAAGATGCTCCCCATGCTTTGAAAGCTTATTTCCCATGGTGGGTGATATTCTGGGAGGCTGTAAAACCTTAAGGTGGTAAATCCCCACTGGCAGAAGTAAATCATCGCATGAGGGAACTTTTGTAGTGACATCTACACTGTGGTTCTGGTCCTACACTCTCTGCTCTGTGGTTCACTACCATGTGATACCTAATGCCAGAGGCGCCTGCAACTATGCCTCCCCCCCATTCACCCCGATATGCTTCCTTCAGTGGTTTCTGCTAGGTATTTAGGTCACAGTCATGAAAAGTAGCTGATGCAGACAAACACCAAGCAGCTTCCAAAGAAAAATTACAGAAAAGGAGAATGCATTCATGCTCTCCACTACTATTCAAAGAGGTGGTTTTGGTTTGGGAGGATGGGCTGCTTAGCAAAGCACTTGTTGTTCAAGATGAGGACTTGAGTTCCATCCCCAGATCCAAGATTAAAAAAAGCCAGACATGAAGGTGTTTGGCAGTAATCTCAGCCCTAGGGAAGTGGAGATAGATGGATGGATCCTTGGGGCTTACTGGCCAGTAAGCTTAGCCTTATTGGTATGCTACGGGTCAGTGAGAGGCCTTCCCTTAAAAAACAGTGTGGATGTCTCCTAGGATGGTACCTGAAGTTGTCATCTGCCTTCCACATGTATGCAAGAGCGTGTGCATGCGTGCGCACACACCCACCCACATGCACACACAAAAGATAAGATAAACCAGATGGCTTTGAGATGGATGAGGATTTACTACACTTTCTCAATGGTAAACTTTGTAAAATGTAAATACAACCAAGCTTTCTTTGGCTTGATACCCTCTTGTGAGTCAAACTTCCCACATCTGTATCCTTAATCTTCTTGCTATGTAGGTGATTGAAGGAGCCTGTGTCCATCAGGTGACTGTTAGTACAGACACATGTGTGAGAAGGTTTCACTTGGAGCCAGCCTTTAAGCCCCAACTTCCCTGGGCCCCTGAGGTCAAGCAGGATGGATGTTACCTGTTGTCTGTAGACTCTATCCTAGATTATCTGAAAGCCCTCCTTGCATTATTAATAACATTAATACTGAAATTCTACTTATATCCCCACATCCCCCCCCCTTGAGGTCTTTGTCCATGAACTCCTTATTAGCCAAGGATGACCTTGAACTCCTGATTCTCCTGCCTTTACCACCTGAGCTCTGGGATTATAGGCAGGAGCCATAACTACAGGGATCAAATCAAGGACTTTGTGCATGCTAGGCAAGCTCCCCACCAATTGGGCTGCATCCCAAGCCTTATTGAACTCTTTGTATAGACAGACTTAAGATGAACACATGGCATATATTCTTCCTTTACATTCAGGAGCATAGGAAGAGAGGGAACCACCATATTTCAGAGGAGAAGAAAATGAACAAAATCAAAGAAATGGGCTAACACCCTGGCCAAGCCCAACAATCTGGGTTTTATCCTCATACATCATGATGGAAAGAGAGAACTGACTTCCATGGATTTTCTCTGACCTCCGCAAATCCCACACATGTGCTGTGGTGAATGCATGTGCATACACACAAGTCAATAGTAAGTGCAATTTTCAATAATTAAAAAGAGGTGCCCTCATCCAAAACCTAAGCTGCTTCCTGAAGAAAATAAAAACAAAACATGATGAACAATTGGCTTCCTTTGCATTTATAAATGTAGACACAAATGTGTTTTCTTATAAAGTATGCCTTCAAGATGCAAACCATGAAAAATGGCCCCTTGGGTTCTAAATTTTGTAACAAGATCTGTCCTGTGTTCAAATTGCACAGTTAATGGGCCGTGACCCTAGTGGTGTGCAGGAGTTTAATGAGTGCAGCAGTGTGAGTATTAGCTGATGGAGTGTCATAGAACAGAATCTGACTTTGATGTTTCTGAAAGGAATTTGAAATATCACATGATGCTTCTGCATCAATTGCAGGTGCAGCTAATCGGGCTCTTGTTCAAGATGATGTCGTGTCGAGCATTTTCCATGAGGAAGATGGGTTGTTGGAAGTATCTGAGTAAAGGTGCATTATGGAAAATCAGCAGGCTTAAATGCACAAGGACCTCGGTGTAATTCAGGGAGCTTTGCCACAAGGTTAAAAGCAGAGCAGGGGGTTGGGATTGACAACAGCGAACATAAACTTTAAAGTTGGGTGTACCCGTTGGCCACTCCTGTTTAGACAAGTGAAGTAAGATATCTAAGTATTAAGCATACCTTATTTCAGACAAGCAGTAACGTGTTATCAGCTTGTATAGCACACACAGGTTTTCTGGGCAGTGAATGACACAGGGACATGTATAAGCTTGTAAAACAGGGCCAAAGGAAACCATGTGCGAGCCTCAGGTATTTTCCTACAGGGTGACTTGGGGTCACTACTGATACATCTACACTGCCACCCCTACACCTAAGGATCAGAAAATCTTAGGAGAAAGAAGAGAAAAATTGTAAGAGCCAGAGGACTGGGAGCCTTTCTGCTAGACATGGTCTTCTAGACATAACAGGAAGCTGCACCCGTGAGATCGAACAATATGGTCACCTTAACAAGATCTTCACAATGACAAGGTAAGTTGGCATGCCAACATAGATGGGGAAATTTCACGAGGCCTCATCTCTAGATGAAGAGACATGGGCAGTTTAATGGCTGCTGAGAAAGGGAGGAAAGTCTTCTCCAGGGATGAGCATCCTGATAGGGTTACCCATCTCAAGGGGTCAGCTCTGTACACACATGCATATGTATGTATGAACAACCATAAATGGACTCAGTAGAATATGTATGTCTGTGTGGCCTTATTGCAACATACATGTTTATCTTATCACGTTAGTTTATATATTGTTGTTAAAGAAGAAGAGGTCATGGATTTGAAGTTGGGGGACACAGGGAGAGTTGGTGGGGGAGAGACGGCTGGAAATGATGTAAATGCAGTACACACATATGAAATTCCTTTAAAAATTGAAAAGTGAGCTGGATACTGAGCAGAATGGAGCTTCGAGATTCCTCAGGCCTGACTGACGCTCTAATGGACTCCTATGCAGGATACCATAACTGAGAGGAGAGTTGACTTCACGTATAGAGCAAGGGGTCCCTGGGAATCTCACTTGCTGTGGGGCTGGGAGAACATTCTTGGCAGAGACCATGTGATCAGTGGTCTACTTGGGTGCTCTGTGAGGTTTCAGCGAACGTGCCAAGCCAGCCACCAGTTCCATGCCCAGCTCTGCAATGGTCACATAGTCATCTGGGGGTCACTGTCTTCTCAGCCAGGATGAAGTCAGAGAGAGATGAGAGGACCTGAGAAGTGAGGGAGAAAGCTCAGGACTCTGAACCAATGTGGCCACGGAAGTGTTCTTCCGTTACTCTGACAAATGAATGTATTGTTAAAGTGTTGGATCTATTGCTCATCCCTCCCATTTTATAGGAACCCAAACCCACAACACTAAACGGATGCCAGAGATGCAGGTAATTCCTGTTGATCGTTCTGCTGGATCCTGAGCATCATACAGAGAGAATGTCTCAACTTGACTGATATTACAATGTGGGTCCAATCAAGTTCTGTATCTGGGAGCCCTTCTTGCCTTTCAGAGTGACTATTGTTCTCATTGACCTCACTAGGTATAAGGACCAACCCCATCCCAGACAGGATATGGATTCAGTCCTCTCTACCACTAAAAAATAAAATCAGAAATATGTGGGCATTGGCAAATGCTCATCTCAGGGAAAACAATACTGCTTTCAGCTATGTATTCTTTAATGTTGCTCTGGGTTGAATCTAGGGCCTCTTGATCGTCTAACAAGGGTTTCCCCATTGAACTACACCCTCAACCCTCAGCTAATGCATTTGTGCAGAGTATTTTACGTCAGCTATTTCATTAATTTTAAATGAATATCAATAATACCTTTGTTAAAAACGAATTTCTCAGTATGAGCAATAAAGACTGGTGATACCTGTGAATCATTTATGATGCTGTCTTGCACACAAATATGCATAAACATAGAATTACTTCCATGCCCTGAGCCAGGCTGAGCAAACAAGATATGAAGTTTACCAAGTGTCGGAGAAGTTCATTATACCTGAATAGTGGCTATGCCCCAGGACCCACAGGGATGCTGCCAACTTTTAGGGTCAGTCATTTGTCATGTTCATCTTTGTGAACTTTACCATGACTTTCCTAGAGACAGAAACCTGTGACCCATGGACAGGCATGTCCTGGGAGGAGCTGTAGCAAGGTATCTGAAGTGACTGATCTGGATTGAGGTTCATCTTGGTTAAAGCAAATGAGATATGATTATTAATACCAGCCCCCATGTATTATTCACTTCCCATGTGCTGCTTACCTTGTGATGCTTTAGTGATGGCTGGTAACCAGTGGGGGCTAAGCCTGTTCTATATTAAAAAATATACAACAGAAGGCTCTGCCATGGGTAGTGTGAGGCCACACATAAGCTATGTTGCTACACAGGGGGGCATTGTACCCTTCATTTCATCCTCCTGCCCCCTCTTCTTTTTCTTTCTCCTCAGCCCCCACCTCTTCCTTCTTCTCTTCTTCTTCCTCATCCCCTCCTCCTATGCTCCCTCCTTTTTTGCCTCCTTACTTTCCCCAGTAGCTAGACCATTAAAAAGTAAGGCAGAGTGAACATTCTTGCTGATACAATCTTATTGGCCAAAATCACTCCTCCCTATCCAGGACCCCATGCTTACCAAGCTCTGTGTATGCTGAGGTCCCAGCTCTAAAACAATGTGGTGTCTGCATTTAACTCACATCCTTCTGCATGTTCAAAGTCATTTCTGGGTTTTGTTTTAAAATACCTAATAGGGTATTGTGGGTTAGAGAGAGCATTTGCAATGGGTCAGAATTCAGTTCCTAGCATCCACATTGGGAGACTTAAAATGACCTGTAATTACAGCTCCAAGGGATTCAGAGCCCTCTATTGGCCTTCATGGGGACTGCACTCACATGGTCATATACACAGACATACAAGTAATTTAAAATGAGTGAGCTTTTTCTTCATGATTTTTTTTCAATGTGCATTGGTGTTTTGCCTGAAGGTGTTTCTGTGTGAGGGTGTCTGATTTCCCAGAACTGGAGTTTCAGGTAGTTATGAGCCACCATGTGAATGCTGGGAACTGAAACCAGGCCATCTAGAAGAGCAGCCAGTGCTCTTAACCACCAAGCCATCTCTCCAGTCCCATGGTTGGTTTGAAGTTTTACTTGTCCCAAATTTCATAGTCTGCAGCATGGTGTCCCAGAGAGGAATGGCAGTCACTGGTCTCTGTCAGAGTTTGATGCACCTGTCACAGATTCATCTCTCAGTCCATCTATTAGCCACACACTTGGTGGTGTTCACACATGCTTAACGCTGTTTCTTGCCAAGAAGCTGGAAGACCACACTACCATTTACCCCTTGGTCTGCTTCACTTGGGAGAGATTCAGGCATAGACAGGTAGTTGCACAATCAGGAGCATAACTCTGTGTTTCCTGAACTTTGCCAACTTTAATAAGCCCTGAAGACCCCCAAAGGCTAAGAAGTGAAGGTTGGAGTTAGGACCTGGCAGGTCACAAGATCCCCGTGGTACTGATTTGAAACGGAGTTTAGAAACAACTTGTAGTTTAGATACAAACTGTCCCCTTCAAAGCTCATGTCTTGATACTCAGTCCCACTGCTGAGAGGTAATTGGATTACAGAGGGCACTAAATTTACTGATGGCCCATTTAGGAGCAGGAGCCTGATTTGAGAAAACAGATGACCAAGGGACTTGTCCTTCAAGGGTATTCTTGGGATACTTCCCCCCACCTTGTCTTCTTCCTGCTTCCTGGATGCCCGGGGGTGAGCAGCCATGCTCTGCCACACCCTCCTGACGCATTGTTCCACCTCCTCAGACTCAGAAGCAATGGAGTCAGCTGACAGTGGACTGAAGCCTCAGGACCTGTGAGGACCATAAAGACTTGCTCCTGTAAGTTGTTTTCCTTAAGTATTTTGTTATAGCAATGAAAACCGGACTGTAACACTGTTGTTCTGAGCTTGGTGCATGAGCATTCCTAAATCATTACCCTGATCTGCTCCACACGGGTAAAACATCAGCAACCCAGCCCTCATTTTCCTCACCTGTAAAGGAGGATGGCTCCCTCCCCTCCCATGGTCCCACACTGAGGGAAACAATCGATGACATGTGTTTAGTGTACGCATGCTCCTCAAAGGTCTTCAGTCGGGCTGAGGAAGCAGCTCCTGTGGTGAGGTTGGTTGGGATCTCTCTTCCAGCAGCATGTGCTGTGTCTTGTAATGGTCATCTCTCTCACACAGGCTTGCTTGCTTCCTGAGCTTGCCCCTCACGATTACTCCAAATAGGGGACATGGCTCTTCAACAATGTAACAGGGTCAAATTTTCAAAATAAAATTTCTCATTAGATGACGTGAGCCGATATACATGCAAGCCATTGTGAATATGCTTCAGTCAAAAACACTGTAAACATGGTCCAAAAATAGAACAGATTTGTACAAAAAGCAAACTTCTTGAAGACATTTCAGGATAAGGCTTCCTATTTACCTGAGCAAAAATACAATAAATTAATAGAGCATGGTCCTTTCCCAGCAATACCTAGAAATCCATTTATGAGGCAGCCAGGAAATATCCACCACCCCTTTTCTATTGGAGACACTGAATTCAAAGGGTTTTCCCTGAGGGTCAAACAATTTGTGTTCCTCCACTGAAAGTCATGAAAAGCTGTCTAGTCTCCCCAGCAGCATTTGTGGAAGAGGCCGTCTCTTCTCCAATGTGTGCTTTGGCTTCTTTGTCAAGTCAGGGGACTGTGGTTGTGTGGATGTATATTTGGGTCATCTGTTCTCTCTCACTGCTCTGTGTGTCTCTTTTGTGCTCTTCTGTGCCAGTGTCATGCCGTTTTTATTACTATGGTTCTGTCATATAGTTGAAATCAGGTGTTGGGATGCCTCCAGGAGTATTCCTATTGCTCAGGATAGCTCTGAATA
The DNA here is from genome assembly GCA_001685075.1 of Bramus lutescens. Taxonomy (NCBI): domain Eukaryota; kingdom Metazoa; phylum Chordata; class Mammalia; order Rodentia; family Cricetidae; genus Bramus; species Bramus lutescens. Next base: position 6,411 of record LOEQ01015818.1, on the reverse strand, counting down.
TCTCAGGTTCTTTGTGCAGCCATACGAATCTTAAGGTTTTTCTATATATGTAAAGAACTGAGTTGGCACTATGATTGAAACTACAGTTTGTAGATTGCTTTTGGTAGGACGGAAGGATTCTGGTAGGAGAGAGAGGGGAACGAGAGAGGGAAGTAGAGAGAGGGGGAGGAGGTGGGGCGTGTGCGCACACATGTGAAAATGACTAAAATGAGATGTTACCAACTTCTAAATTAAATACAGGAATGGTCTTAAGTCAAAGTAGCAATTCCAGGCGAGGACTTAATAAGGTTTTTATGTACAAGATGGGCTCGCTGCTGAAATGGATATTGGTCTAGAATGCTTAATAAGGAACCGTCTCTGCTGAGTTGTTTCTTCTCTAAGAGATGGAACGTTAAAGATTAGTCACAAAAAATCTGTGGGAGTCATAACTGATGACTCAGACCACCCCAAAATAGAGCAGAGGTAGCCCTCTTACTACAGATTATGTCCTATCCTGCCCATGGGCTCATGTACGCATTCATCAATTGCATAGTCAGAAATTTCTTCCCGTGTTTTGTATTGTGCACAGAGAAAGAGTCGTGAGGCCTTCGGTTTGTCCCCAGAAGGTAGTAGAGTCTTGTAAATGTTATATATAATTACTGTTGATCCCAAGAGGACTTTGTTTACTGTTCCCTCTCTATGCTTAACTGGGGATGAAGGCAGGGAACCCGAGTTGTGTGCTGTCAAAACAGTTCTTTAAATAGGTGGTTAGCACATGTCCTCAGACTCCCTTTGGCAGCCAGGACAAACCTTCATAGCTCTCTAAAGTGTTCCGTGGAGCTTCAGTCCTTGATGACTCAAAGAAGAGACCTGCCTGCTATTTCAAACATAATTATCCAAACAAAGGTTAGTACATTTCACAGGCATTGCAATGTTCTGTCCATTTCAATGCTTAAAATTTGGCCCAAGGAAAAATGTTTGGGAGTTCATTTCTAAAATGAGAGTGTCTAAATGCAATTAACAGGGCGAGGCAGACATAGGCAGCCAGACCAACCACTTGTTCTGTAAAGGGATGCCTTGTGGTGCTTGAGGGCTTGGCATTGGGACAGTATCCTGGTGATGAAGGGCTTGATTACAGTGAGTAGCACATGGAAGCCCTACGCTGAGGTTCTTTGCTACAATATATTCAGACTATGAGAAGGTAGAAGATGGTCTCTTCCAGAGCCTAAACTGTGTCATATCTCCCCAGAGATGGCTTTGCAAAGGGAGACTTTGGGCATACTACAGTGGCTATCTTGATATTTTCTCTCCTGGGCAGTTACGATTTACCTGATGCTGAAGCCTTTCATCCCATTTGCAAAAGCAGCAAAGGATTGAGGTTTCCTGGGCCGTAATTGTTCATGTTTTTCTCATTTTTATTGGTTCTTTGAGAATTTCATGCAATGCATATTGATCATATTTACAACTCCTCCATCTCCTCCCAAAAATACCCCTTCCTTTACCTCTTTACGTCATTACAACTTGTGTGTACAGTTTGTACTGCCCATATATTCTTGGATGTGTGACTTTCATTGGAATGTGACTTGCCCACATCCTTTCAGAGAACCGACCCTCCCTCTCTCAGTAGCTACCAGTTGCCAATATCTCCTCAGCCGTGGGTAGGATTTCAGGCTCTACTCCTCTCTCCATGCTAAGATTTTGCCATCCAAGCACTGTGAGTGGTGCAACTGCCTTGCCATGACTGGAAACCACTCTTCTTTCCTTGTTGTCATCCAGGACTTTCTGCCTCCTCTTCCCCCTGTGATCCCCGAGTTCCTCCTAAGAGCACCTCTGCAAGGTGTAGACATCGAGCTGTTTCAGTAAGACATCCAGTTATGGGTGATGTCAGGATTTGTAGCTGCGAGCTCTATTTCAGAGGTCAGAGTGCAGGAGTGTGGGTGAAACGGCTACAGGAACAACCTGGCCTGGGAGAATGTGGGGAGACGGCCACCTGGCCTGCACAGAGCTGGGAGAATGTGGGGAGACGGCCATGGAGGTTTCCTCCGGGAATTTTGTTAGTTGCTTTTCTGTTGCTGTGAGAAAACACTGTGACTAACCCAAAGCAGCTCAAGGAAGAGTTTATTTTGGCTTCTGGTTTCAGAGGGATAGAAACCATAATGGAGGGAAGGCATGGCCCAGAGCCTAAAGCTCACTGGTCACACCTTTATGCGTGTACAGGAAGCAGAAAGAGCAATCAGGAAGAAAGGCTACAAACCCTCAAAGCCCACTCCCAGCAACATACTCCCTACGTTAAGTCTACACCTCCTAAAGTTTCCATAACCTCCCCAAACTGTGCTACCTGCCAGGGACCAAGTGTCCAAACATCTGATCCTGTGAGAACATTTCACATTCAAACCACCACAGGAATAAAGAGGACCTCACAAACCCCAGAAAACACTTTGTGTAGAGGGAATCAATCTTTTTGCTTTTATTTTGCCAACAGCCCAAATGAAATCCCCAGGCTGAATTCATCTTTATAGCTAGCCAGAAAATACATGAACCAGCACCAAGGCCAATAGGAAGATGTAATCAGGCCAGATTGCAGCAGCGGAGGCCATTTGTGTTTCAACAATATGGGGAGATTTGTGAGTCTTTGTACCAGAGGTCGGGACCCAGAAGGTGGTTCCAATGTCAGGCGATGGGTGTGGGAGTCCACGAGCAGTTGCTTTAAAAACAGTTTCACTCAGTAGATTGCCTCCCCTCTGCTGCACAGATCTTTTGTGTGATGCGGCTCCATTTGTCCATTTTTGGTTTTGTTGCTCATGCTTTGGGCGGGAGGAATCATATAAAAAGACAAGAGGGAAAAATGAAACACTGACCAGACCAATGGTGAACATCCTTGCCTGGTACATCTTAGTATAGTTGGGGAAAGTCAAATCAAATAAGGTTAAAATGCAGGCTGATCTGGGGAGGATTGACTGAGTCCATTAACAGCCTGAAAGACAATCACATCCCATCTTTACCTGGCATCTGAGACATTTTCTTCTCCCCCTTGAAGTCCCAGCTCTCTGTACTAGCACAGCAGTGTGCCAGCCAAGCCAGCCTGCCATCCTTCAATTAAACCATTTCTGACTAACGCAAAGAGCCCCTATGTTATCCGGCCCTCACTGGCAAAGGATGGCAGAAAGATATTTTTGTTATAATATTTGGCTGTAGAGTGTCCTTGGTCTGATGAAGACAGCATATTGAAGCACCAAAAGGCACACTGGGTTAACTGTGTTTTTGAAGCATGCCAAGTGTATGTTTTTAAATGTACAGTTGTCAAACGGAAATAGCTCAACTAAATAGGAAGAAGCGTTTTAACAAGACAATAGGAAACACAGTGGCTTGAAAAGGCTGGCCCGAGTCCAGGGTGATGGCTGTCTTCCTGGCAAGCTCTGTTCTATCTCTTCATTCCTTTTTCTCACATCAGGACACCTTATGATGCAACCACAGGACATTTGTCTGATTAAGAATAAAAACAAACAGAGAAACAAGCCCCAATGTGAGCTTTTTATACACACAAAAGGCTTCTTCCGTTGCTGTGACCCACAAACCAATCGCCATCACAATGGGGAAGAAGCTCTCCTCTTTCCCAGGCTTAGGGCGAATGTGAGTGGTTTCATTTAGGTGTATAGGGGTTGGTGTCTGTGTACTTACATCATTTATGGGTATGTGTGCATACGTGTGTGTATGCATGTTTGTCTGCATATTCCTATGTGTTTATCAATGTTTGTGCACTTGTAGGAGAGTGTGTGTATATGTGCTTATCATTCTTGGTACATGTCTGTACATTTATACATACATAATATGCATAATATGTGTATTGTGTGTATTCCTGTGTGTCCTTGTCATGTATGTCCACATGTTGGCAGCAGGGACTTGCACAGGTCTACATTTCAGGCATTAAAATGGCTACAGAGCTCTTAGAAGAAAACAACAGAGGTCTGGGGCTTGTTTTACTCTTGGAAAGTGTCTGGAGGTGTTTCGGCAGAAGCACATGTTGGGTGTGTTGGCCAAGAGCCTCAGGCACTTAGCAGTTAGTCCCCTATGTACTTCATAAAACTTCTGGGATCGTGTCCATCATTTTGACAGGGGATGGGATAGACAGGAATTCTCGCAGTAAGGGTCTAAACTTCTGGATGTCTTTGATTAATGTTTATTAATAATAACCTCAACCTTCCCTTCCCATTCTCTAACCCTCACAGGCTACCTGAATAAATGGACCGGGATACGGAGGTACTGGGATACCACAGTGCCCTTCTGTACCTCACGGAGGCCTGCACTGAACTGTGCAATCCACCATCACCTGTTTGTTCTTCCCCAACACAGATATGGAACTCCTCCATACACACACACCCGTTTCTCTAATGGCTTCACCCAGTTCTTTTTCAAGTGGAAAACAGGAAGGCTGAGCTGCTGGCCCCTGGAAATCTTCCCAGATCTCAGCATGGCTGTAGAAGTTTTAGAATAATTGTATTCAAACATAGAAGGAACACACAAAATTTGTGCCAAACTCTGAAAAAAAAATCAAAAAGCAAGAAAGAATGTCTATTAGGAGCTGGTTTGCAAAGTGAAAATGCTGAATTTAAAACATTTTTCTATTGAAGTCCTAGGACCCACTGAAGAATTCTTCCTGAATATATTCAATTTATATGTGTGGGCTATGGCTGCTTTTTTAATGCACAAAACTATATATAGGAGAGTGGAGAAAGTTTCATATAAACTCTCCCCAGCTGGAGACAAGTGAGATGCTGTTATTGTCTAGATGAGGAAATAATAAGTTGTGAGTTTTAACACTAGCTGGGGAGACTGTCCTTAGCTCTGAGAGGTCTGGTATGCTATATATAGACAAAACAAGCCCCAGTGTTTGTGTTTCAGAAAGCCTTAAATATCTCTGCCCTTAATTGTTGGTCTGAGACCTTTGTTTAGATGAAACACTTTTATTTATTGGGGATTGGGGGTTTCTATGGAAAGCATGAAAGAAGAGATGATGTTACACCTCACTGGAAAATGTAGTTTCTGGTGAGCAAACATTTTAGAACGTAGGGGATGTTTTAAACTGGTGGAGCTCATTCCTGTACATTTTCATTCTGAGGTTCCTGTTATCACCGTGGATCTGACACTGTCCCTTTCTTTCCTTTGGTCTGAGATTAGGGGAAGGGGAGATGACACACAACTGGGAGCTTCACAACTTTGGCGTTTGGTTTCACATTTAGAATTAAGCAACCTTCACGTCTGTGTTGCACTTGAATCCCCACGGGAGCATGCCCACAGCTGGTGGATGATGCATCTGATACATGCACAGTGCTGGCGTATGATGCTTTAGATGCAGTATTGTTGCTGGTGTAGGAAGGATTTAATGATTGCATGCTGCTAATGTGATGCATTTAATCTATGCCTCTCTTGTGTCCTTAACATAGGCATTTCACAGCCGGGGTTCCTTGCATGCTTCACACAGGACCAGCATGCTCAGTGAGAGTGACATTGCAAGAGGTCTCAGGGCTAGTATAGATTGTATGTACATACCCAGAATCCTTTTATCCCATTCTGTTGTTTGTGAAGGTTTTGTTGGTGAAGTCACTTAGTGCCCTCCTCCCCCATTTCCAAAGCTGCATGCAGATTTTCTTGTCACATGTCTCTCAGCCCAGTGACACAGTGAAAGAGTCTGACTTCCAACTAATTTTCAACCAAGCTGCTAAGAACACACACTGGAAGAAAGACAGCCCATTCAAGGAATGATACTACCAAAATTGGGTATCTATCCATAGAAGAATAAAGTTAGAACGATCTTTTTTAGCCTTTATTAAAAAAGGATAAAAATGTGGAAAAGAAATCAAAGACCTCAATTTAAAGCCTGAAATACTAAATCTGCTAGATGAAAGTATAAGAAATACATTTAAAGGCACTGATATAGTGCCAGTGAGCCGGTGAGATGCTCCAACAGGGAAAGGTGATTGGTGCTTGGCACCAATCCTGACCACGCTATTTTGATCACAGGAGCCCACATAGTGAAAAGAGAAAACTGACTTTGTGGAATTGTCCTCTGACCTCCACATATACAATATGACACGAGAACACACACATACACACACACACACACACACTAAATTAGTGTAATTAAAAATATAAACCATAGCCGAGAACTTTCTGAACAGGAACAGTGCAACAAACAGCTCTAAGAATTAGCAAATGGAATTCCATGATATTATTTTTTTTAAATCCTGCTCAGCAAAATAAGCTGTTAGCAGAGTGAACAGATGGCATATAGAATGGGAGAAGGACTTTTTCAGATTTTTTTCAGGCGAGGGTATAATATCTAGACTATATAAAGAATTGTGAACAAAAAAAATCATCATTTGGGGGGCTGGAGAGATGGCTCAGAGGTTAAGAGCACTGCCTGCTCTTCCAAAG
>LOEQ01015817.1:0-14639 GCA_001685075.1 Bramus lutescens | reverse complement strand
CTTTAACAAATGGTGCTGGCATAACTGGATGTCAACCTTAATTTCTTTTTTTAACATTCTCTTACAAGATTCATAGTCTTTTGAAACTTTTTCCTCATTTTTATTAGTGCTTTTTCCTTTTAAAAATATCATGCTGTGTATTTTGATTATAATCTCCCCCTTCCTCAAAATTCTCCCAGAACCAAACTCTTTCTGGCCCACATAACTTTGTGAAAATCCCACATGGAGAGGGGAGGTGGCCATCAATTCTCTCTCCTGCCTAAGTTACTATTTGCTGGCAACTGATGACTGTTGAGAAGGGAGACTCATTTCTTTTATGGATGTGGTCCCTGGTAGGTCAACCATTCTCCGATGGAGGACCACAGATCTGAATATATGGCCATCCCAAACTGTACTTTAAAAAGAAAGACAGGACTCACTACTTAATATCTTATTTCACAAGGAAAACTATTTACAGTCAGACATATACCTCTTTACACAAAGGTAATTTAAATCCTTCACATGTGCATGCAATTTAGAACAGTTACATTGTACCATATTAGAAATATTTTTTCGATATTATATTTAATAATAAAATTCAGATATTTATCTTTCAGGTAGTACAGAGGTAAATAAATTAAAACTACTATATCAATGTAACAATTTCCTCAACCAAAACCTGGTTAAGAAAATAATGCTATATTATATAAGCAAATATATCTATAATATTTGTTTATATATTATCTACATTGCCATATATATGCAAATATTACTATAAAAGCAATGATGAAAAGAGCAGAAGCTTTTTATCTGAATACATAGGGAAAGGGTATCTGTAGTTGAGGATGGTTTCTAAAAACAAATAAACATACATACTTGAAAGTGTAGCTAAAATTTCTGAATTTGTCTCTTCAAATATCTTAATAACTAATTACTGAGTTAGAGAGCTATAATTTCTTCATGCCTGGTCAATTCCGACTATGATTAATTGCTATTTTTACAGATGCTATTTATATACAGTTAAAGTTTGTTTGTAGTCTAACTTATTTAGTTGAAGACTTAATTCATTTTCATTTTTCTCATTTTAATTTATATTTGAATGGTTTATACTTTCCTCTAAACACTAATCAAACAACACCCCGTACATTTTAGCTTATAAATTGGTATATATACATATATATGTATATATATGAATTTGTAGTTCATAATACTTGTACTGATGAGTGTTAACTTCTAATTGTTTAGATTGTTGTATTTAATTTTTTTGCTAATTTCAAATATTTCCTTGAGGTAAGAAAACAAAAGTTTTAATGGTGTCTCTATTAGCAAATAGAAAAATCATTTGAGAAAAGAATATGCAATTTCTATTTTGTGACTAGAAAATCAAACTAATAGAAATGATTAAGGATAATATTCTCTGCTAAAATGTTCATCATCTCTCTGTATTCCTACTTTTGTTTTACATATATCACAGTAGATATATGACATTTAGTGACATACCTTTTGGATTAATGGGAAGGATTATTTATGTTTTAATGACTTTGAATCGAGCATAAGGAAATTTTACTTCAAACATCACACACACATTCCTAATACTTCAATTCTTTTTCTTTACTCATTTTCTCCATTATTTCTTTTTAGTGGGCTTGTCTCTGCTTTTAACAATTTCTCAGTCAGAAGAATTTTGTTTTATGTGATTTTGAAGTGTTTTGTAAATAGCATGACTAACTTAAAAATATTAATATAAACTCATGACTTTTGAATAATTTTTATAACAATATGTCACTTAACAATCACAATAATATCTGTAATTCATTATTACTAATAAATAACCGTTCATATGTAATAGTTTATTTTTCTTGTATCTCCCCCTGTATCTTCCATTGAGCTATGAGGTAGGGTTTTGTCCACTCCCCCTCTTCTAGTGTCTATAATCATATTTGCATTCTTCTGACAGTTACATTTTATTTTTTCTTCTCTTTCTTTTCTTTGTAGAGACAAGGTCTTACCATGTTGCCCTGCTTAGCCTGGAACCATTACGTAGGCGAAGCTGGTCCCAAACTCTTAGAAATTTTCTTGCCTCGACCTGCAGAATGTATAGACTAAAGGTGCATGCCACCATGCCCAGATTCCATTTAATTTTTAATGCACATCACAAAAGATTGCTTTATGATCATAGAAAATTAATGAAGTTACTTAATCTCTCATGAATTTTTAGCCACTTTACATTGTTCCTAGCCTCACCTAATATATTGTTTCCTTGAAAACAGTGAAATTTTACTTTAGATCTCTAGGTTGCTTTTTTATTTAATCTATTTATTTCTAGAGCAGTTCCTTAAAGTCTTCCTTTTTGAGACAGGCTCTTTCTCTGAAGCACTGCCTGATCTTGAACTGCAGTTCTTCTTCTTCAGCCTCCTGAGCATCCTAGGTGTTGGATTTGTAATTGTACAAAGTAAAGATTTCAGAGTAGAACATCCCTCCATTCCACTCTCTCTCTATTCTCCTTACCCCTCCCTGCTATCTACACCCAGTTCTAAGTCTTTAGCGCTCTCCTTTCAGCTTCATGGCCTTTTCCTCACTTTTCTTTCTCTAGTTTCCGCATATGAGAGAAAAATGTGTGGTGTTTGTTTTTGTGCCTTAGGCTTCTTTCACTTAACATGTAATCTCTAGTTTCATCCATCTTCTATGAGGAATGTAATTTCATTTTTCTTTATTTTTATTGATATTGCCCATACAGATTACATAAATTGCATTAGGTTTCACAACTCTAATTTTAGCAACTCTCTGGAATAATGTAATTTTTTCTTTCTTTTCTTTTCTTTTTTCTTTTTTTTTTCTGCTTAACACTTGAGTTCCATGTCTAATTCCTTATGTCTCTTGGTTTCATTTTGCATTTGGTTGACACCTTCTCAGTAATTCTCCCAGAGTGATCTGTGGGTAGTTAAGGTTTAGAACTCATATTTCTGAAATAGTTTTAGGTTTTATCCTTGCTCATACTTGAATGTCTTATTACTTCATAACAAGTCTACTTTGTGACTGAAAGCAACAGAGACATTTATTTCAGGCTTTTGTAGGCTAGGAATTCGGATGGAATTTCACTGGCTGTTGCTGGCTTAAAGTTACGCACGAGGCTGGGTCTTTGTTCTCTGGTCAACCTAAAAACATGTCTGGGGAAAAGACCAAGTCCCAAGCTCATGAAAGTGGCCATGCAGAACTAGGCCTCCCTGCTTCTTCAAATGACACTGAAGCTGGCTTCCCTCACAGCAAGGGAGTAGAGAGACGAAACAGAATCCATCCACATAGACAACAATGCTTTTAGGTTGTTTTACATGAAAAGTGACATGGTTTTAATCCTGTCTGTTTCAGGGAAGACACTAAACATCTTTGTGGCAATCATATGGAATCACAGAAGAGCATGAATTCCAGGAGGTGGAGCAGTTAGGACTGTTTAGATGTTGCCTACTATATTGGGTTCAGTATTATTTCCTTTCAGTGTGGCTCAGAAGGCTCACAATGTTCTAGCACCAACCTACACTAATTTCTCTGTAGGTAATCAGGCTTTCCTTGCGTGAGGTTAGCTTCCTGTTTCCCTATATGGGTGTGTGTGTGCTGGAATTTCACTAGGGTACTTCTAGCATTCATGGGTTCTCATTCTTTGTTACCTCTCAGATATGAGATGCAAAGTCTTTTTTTGTCTAACTCAGAGATGTTTTCTCATGTTATTTACTTTTCTTTGTTTCCTATGTTGAGTTACTAGATTTTTTTTTTTTGGCAAGGAAGTAGTAGTTATGCTAGGGCCTCATTAATGCTAGGCAGCAACTCTACACTGAGATACACCCCTGCCCTGATTTTTGGAAACCTTAAGAAAGCTTTTGACACTTCTGCATTTATATCTTTGTATCATTGATCTTTTTTTTCATATTTTTCATCTTTGTGCCCCAGGGGACAATTTTCTGAATAAATATTTCAACTAAATTTTCTAGTTCATTAATTTGATTCTCAATATTGACCTTTCTGTTTTATATGTCTGATTCATTTTTGTTATTTGAACGTGTTTGAAATAAAAATAATATGGAAAAGTCTGCGTGAATGTAGAATAGAGATTACTGGAGGTTTGGGAGGAAGGGTGTATGGGTAGAGAGGCTGCTGTTGATCAATGCACAGTATGCGGCTGTGTGCCTATGAAGCCATTGTACTTGTATCTTCATTAATATTCACAATTAATGCACTGTCAATCAAAAATAAAATACATACAAAAGGAAAGCTGTAAACAAAGCATCTAATTCTCAGAAGTCCATTCAGCAATCACAGAACAGTGTGCCTATTCAAGAAAAGGGAAGTACAGCAAGTAATGAGAATTGATTATACTTCCAAGGTTCTTCCTTGGGCAAAGGAGGAAGGAAGAATTAACAAGAATACGCAGAGGAGAAAGGAGGAAGTGACAAGGCTGCACAAAAGACAAAGGAGGAAGTGACAGGTCATCTTTGGGGAGAGAACATATGTATTAGTCACTTTTCTGGTGCTGTTGTTCTAGAAGGATCGAGTCTATCATGGCAAAGAAGGCATGATGACAGCAATTAGAAGCTGATGACATTTTAATGCACACACAACAATCAGAAATAGAAAACAGGAAGTGTGACAAGTCTATAAAACCTCAAAGACTGCCACCTGTGATGTATTTCCTTTAGCAAGGCATCACCTCCTAAACATCTCATAACCTGCCCCCAAACAATGCCACTGACTGGGGACCAAGTATTGGAAACAATTATCCTATGGGGGCATTTCTCATTCAAACCACCAAAGTCAATGTTATCATTCTCAGGTGACTTTGGGGTATTATACTTTGGAGCAATGGGGTGAAGGGAGTTCCAAGAGAGGGTTTGTAGATGAAGGAGAACTGGTTCCTTCAGATCATAATTTATAATGGCCAGAATCATGAAAAGATTCTGGAAGAAGAGAAGGTAGAAAAGACTGGGTTGGGGGGGTGTATGTGACAGTGTTCTGGAGCCTGCACACTCAGACTGTGGGGAGCATGAGGGAATGGCATTGTGGAATGATGAAAGAATCCTCGTAGTTTTTTAGGGCGAGTGGAATAGTCACCACCTATTTCTGATGTTTGTCAAAAGCAGCCTTTTATTAGTCACGTGTCCCCAGTAACTGATGATACTGTAATCTAACTGGTTCTGGCAGCTAGAAACCAGCTTTTTGAAATTATTTTAATTGTTTTCGTTTTTATTTTTCATATTTCTTAGCTTTATTGCAGAATGCATTGAGCCTCAGGTGAACTCTTTACCATTTTTGTCCAACTTTTTCTTTGAATACTATTTTTGAAAGTTGTAACATCAAGTGAAAAAAAAATAGAGTCAGAGTATTTTAAACACCAAGAAAAGGGAAATGGAGTTAAATATCCATCTTCTGCATGGTATCATGATCATATTTCTTCTGTGTTCATGAGGGGACATATGCCTTTTAAATACTTATGTCACTAACTATAAAATAGTAATGCCAGAGCCTTTTAGATGTGTTTCTTTGGCAGTGAAAGCATAGATAAGTGTATCAGTTTCACCTTAAAAATTTGACCAAGTGACTGGTGACCATCAAGTTGTCTAGAGTGCACCAATACATTCTAACCACATCTCACCATGAGGGAAGTTCTCTGTCTATAATGGAGAAGAGTTCCTGGTAGTTCCAGGAAAGACTTTCTATTGCCTTTGTTCCTAAGAATCTCCTTCTTTAAACAGACTTTTGTTTGTTTATTTATTTATCTATTTTTGATTTTTGTTGAGTTCTACATTTTTCTCTGCTCCGCTCCCTGCCTCTCCCCTCCCCTTCCACCCTCTCCCAAGGTCCCTATGCTCCCAATTTACTCAGGAGATCTTGTCTTTTTCTACTACCCATGTAGATTAGATCTATGTATGTCTCTCTTAGGGTCCTCATTGTTTATTTATTTTTAAAGTAGACATCTTTCTGTTTTTTTTTAAATAAAGACTCCCTTCCTCCCCCTACCCCCACACCATGACAGGAAATCTGCTGCAGCAAAGGGCAAAGTGCTTTTAGAGAAAAGTATTTGACTTCCTGCAGAGAAGAAGATGGAGGGAAAAATGAGAAGCAGAATGCATACAGCAGGGGAAGGGTGAATTTTGTAGGGAATTGGGATGGTGGAACTCTTTCAGGATACTAGTGACGGGTTTGTCTAAATTGATCTCTGACGTTCAACAACAGGAAATTTGTTTGATAGTACTTTAAAGTGCATGCTAAAAAGTTTTACAGCTCTCTGGTTATAATAGAAAAATTCAGCTTTTCAGTCTTGTGGAACTGTTTATATTTCCATCATAAAAGTTTGTTTCTGTATTGCTATAGAGTTATTCCACAAAAAGTGAAACATTTTGCCATCTAGATTCTTTTAAGAAATTTTAAGGAATGTTTCTATTGAATCCTTGAAAATTTCACACACACGCACGCACACGCACACACACACACATACACACAGCACAGACACTACCTACTACCTTTCTCCAGCTCTCCTTAGGATTTCCCAATCCATTCCCATCCCAGCTTCACACCTTCTTTTTAAAACTTTATTATCAATAGCCCTCAGAGTCCAGTCGGTGCTGTGTAGGAAAGGATCTGGCATCCTCAGGGGCATAGCAACCTATCACTGGCTACAGTCTCAGGGAAAAATGACTCTCCCTTCCTCCACAGCCATCTACTATCAATAGATCCTTAGCTAAGGGCGGAGTTTCAGGAACCACTTCCCGCNATACTGCAATTTTGACTGGCTTGGTCTTATGTGGGTCTTGTATAGCAGCTCACTGTTCTCTTTCCTGTCCTCTGGCTCTTACATCTTTTCCCAGTTACTCTTCCTCAAGGTTCCCCGTTCCTAGGATGGGGAGAGGTTGACACCAGTGACCCATCTATGGCTGAACACTCACAGTTAGTTATCCTCATTACTTGGAACAGTTATGATTCTCTGAACTAATCTCTATCTACATCATGCAAAAAGAAGCTTTTTTTTATACCACCTGTATTCTGCTATTTCCTTCAGTAGTGTTTCCTTTGAGTTGTGAAAATGTAGAATTCCATATAGCTTTTCAGTACTCTCTTCTGTTGTGCAGCCCAGGCTGGCCTCGAACTCATGATCCTAAGGGCTTATTACCCTTAGGAGCATCCACAGGGAGACCTTTGCATCTTCATCATGGCAGATGTTACGATTTGCTGATTTCTATGAACAAGGAAATAGGCCCTCATGGGGAACTGAACCTGACACACTTTATTCTTAGAGTTCCAAGCTTCCAAAACTGTAGCACGAAAGTTTATTGTTTACAAGCTCAAATTGTGGCATTTTATGATCATAGCCTAAATAGAAGACGGTAGATATTTCAAAATGGAGAAAAATGCAACAGAATAGGAACTTATTACATTTTTGAAGTCTGGCTATAGACATTTTTAATTCTATTGATAGCTGAATATAGGGACTTTTCACATCCTGAATGTTTTGAAATTATCAAATTAAAAGGCATGGAAAAATATCAACCCCATAATAAACACCAGAACTTGTGGTATTGTTCTTGATCAGGCTGAGAAAAGATTTCATTTCTTTAAATTTCTCTAGCATGATTCTGCAACTGACTACATCAAATACTTTCCCTGGATCTATTAAAAAACTATTTAGCTTCTGTGTTTTCCATGTAACAAACTACATTATTTCTTCAAACATTTAAATCTTACACTTACTGATGATATCTATTTTGCTTATTTTTTGCATTTAATTTTAATATTATAATTCGAGTTTTACATTTATGTTCTTGCACATTTTAATTAATTTGTGTGTGAGTGTGTGTGTGTGTGTGTGTGTGTGTGTGTGTGTGTGAATACTGGTGGATATGTGCCATAGTGGCATATAGAGATAAGAAGACAACCTTAAATAGTCAGAACGCTCCTTACACATGGGAACCAGGAGTGTCTCTCAGGTGGTCAGGCTTGCCTCCAAGGGTCTTTGTTTGCTGAACCATCCTCTTGGCCTTGTAGCTTTGATTTTAAGGGATATTGGCTTACAACTTTCCTATAACATGTTGTTGGGAGGGTAAAGGAAGGAACTGCTCCTTCTTTCTTCACTTGCTATAATGTTTTATGTGAGGTTGACAATATTTGTTTCCTATATAATTGATGCAATTCTCTAGCTACGACACTTGAGATTAAAGTTCGCTGGGGGCATAGTATCACCATAAAGATTCTCAGTTTGTAATTTCTTTTTTTCTAAATAATTACAGGCTTATTTAAATTTTCTTTTTGTTATTGTTTATAGTAATTATCTCTTGCTAAATAATTTGTATATTTCATCTAAGTTGTTCATTTTTGGAATAAAGTTTCACCTAGTTTATCCATTTATCTATCATCTATTTATCAATTTAGTTTTATGGTCATATTAATCTCTTCAGATCATTGGTTTTTTTTAGGTGAAACTAATGATTTATATCTTTTCAAAGAAGCTGCATTTGTCTTATTGATTTTTTTCTTTTACTTTCTACTTGTTTTTAATTGATTTATGCTCCACATCATTCAGCCTTCTCTAGTTGTAACAGATGCTTGGGATCAATCTGCTTATAAAGAAGAGAGTTAGATAGCCTGGTATTCCAGCTACCCAAGAGGCTGAGGCAAAATAGATCACAAGTTCAAGGTCTGCTGGACAACCTAGTGAGATCCTATTTCAAAATAAAAGAAAAGGATGGATGGAGAAACAGCTCAGAGGCAGAGGTCTGGCTTAGTCTAAGTGGAGTCGTGTGTTCAATGTCTATTTCCAGAACGTAGAAAGAAGGGAGAATTCAGTGTATGGTTAGTCTGTCTGGTGCCCTGCAATAAGACAGAATATCACATGAAGAGAGACTGGAGGAGGAAGAGAGGGAAAGGTGCTGTTCTAAGATTGCTCCAGACCACGAGTATAAAGATCTAACATCCTGTCACTCTGTGCCATGTCCTAAAGGTTCCATCACTTCCAGGCAGTACCATGGCTGGACACACAGGCTTTTGGATGACACCCACACAGTTAAGGCTTGCTGTGAATAGTTTATCATCCCACGCCACTTGGTTTTAACATTCTCTTCTTTATCTATATTTTAAGGTAGCAGTTAAATGATTAAAATGTAATTTTAAAAATGTGTTTCTAATCAATGTGGGTTTCCCTCTATTTATTGCCTGCTTCCTTTTCTGACTCCAGCTTTGCACGTCTTGAACCTAGTGGTCTTATCTCCTAAATCTCTGAGGGCTTTTTTCCTCTGTGTGCTTCAGTTCTCAAGGTTCTTTCTGTTCTGTTTCTAAGTCACCCTGCCTTTACTTCTGCAGTACCAGCTGAACTCATTAGTGAGACTTTCAGCCATGTATTTTAGGCCTGTATCACCATTTTTATGATTTCTAAATTCTTCGTGTTTCCACTGTAGTTCTGAAAATATTTGTCATGTTCTGCCTCTTGTGTTATGATCCATCTTATTTTGATTTTGTTTCACTTGGCTCGAACTTTTCTTCATTAGGTTTTATTTCCCCTTTCTTTCCTAGGTTTGTTTTGGAAACATTTATTGAATGTTTAGATTTTTATGTCTTCTTGGAAAAAACCGTAGAGTTTTGTTCTAGTCTGCAGGTGATTTACTTTCTTCTTAAGCTTTGTTTTTAGGACTCATTACAGTGGATGAGCAAAACAAAAAGTAAAAGTTTGTTGTTACTGCAGTTTGTCTAATCCTGCTACGGAGGGAAGGTGTCCTTGGGGTCTCTGGCTGTCTAATAGGCCTTTCACTGGACAGAAATGATGCCTTCCAACCCCACGAAGACTCTGGAGATGGTTCAAAACACAACTCGCCTCTAGTTGTCTCTCCTCTGGGAATGGCTCTTGACTCAGCCTTGTTTTTGTTACCTGGTGTCTGTGTTTGTTATAGTTCAGTCCAAGTCCTGGAGACTCCTGTGTGCATGACTGGGGCATTCTCCTGCATCACTTTCTTTTCTCTGATTTGCTGCTTTGCAGACTAAAGCTGCAGGGATTCCAGGCTTCATCTCTGTTTAACTGTTTTGAGCTGCTCTGTTGTTTGTGCTCCCACCATGATAACTGTCACATTGGTTTGGGCAGAAAGTGAGGTTGATTACAGAGTTGAATTTGTTGCTTACTCTCCTATTATAGATCATAGTTCATCACTTAATGATAGTCAATGTTGGGGAAACTGGACTTATTAAAAAATATAACCTGTTTCTATCCTGACTTCTTATGACAAAAAATACTTACTATATTACCAGAGACTCTAGTGGAAATCTTCATTTGTCTTTGTAACTAATTTCACAATAAATATTTGCACTTGATTTTATGTTGAAAGGACTTTTACTTTTCACACCAGTATGTCCATAGCATATTCCAATAATCTTTACCATTGTAGTTTTTCTCAATAAAGATGAATCTAGAGGGTTGCAAAAAGGGAGCCATAAATATTTGCAATTGCTTTCTTTAAAAATGTCTTTGAGTTCTATAAACACCTTGTTCATCTCAACATTCTACTTCTCTATCTATATGACAAAACCCATCATTTTTTTCACTAGGGGTGTTTTTCAGAGTTATAATGAGAAAATCCACATGGAAACAAACAGGAAAAACAGGAACAATTTCTGAATATGGTGTGGTCTGATCAGCTTGATGAGTATGGTGGGAAATGGGTAAAATCATGGGAAATCTATGCTCTACTACTATAATCTGTTCTGTCAGATGCTCTTGTACCTAGCGGAGTAAAGCAACCCACTTGGACTTCTGTCTCTCCCACCATGAGGCCCTTTAAACATGACCATGTATGTGTCCTGCTCTATGACTTGTGATTAGGTTCTCAATATTGGGAATTAAGTTTGAGAGCTTCTGGAACTCTGTAAGATGGGAATTACATACAATGACATAAACAAAGTGCCTAAATAATGGCAGACATACCAGTACATTTATACTTTCTGTCATCTTCTATCTAGTGACAGAACCCTGTGGTTTTTAAATATCACAACTTAATTCTCAATTTGACTAATTTTCTTATATAGAGGTAGAGACCCAGATCATTCTTCTTGCCTCTCAAATGATCATGAACCAGCTTAGCGATGGATAGACATGGGAGCCATGACCGAATGGATAGATGTGGGAGCCATGACCATGGGCCAACCTAGGGATGAATAGATGTGGGAGCCATGACCATGGACCAATCTAGGGATGGATGGATGTGGGAGCCAACAAGGATAATGACTTTCTTTTCTCTTCCCCATCAGCAGAACCCAGGAAGAGAAGGCCATGTATATCATTTAAAATAATGACACATACTTTTTTCTTTCAGCATTCTTTATAAATGACATCTTCGTCTGAGATGTAAGTGACAACAGACACTAAAATATCAGAGCAAGAAAAATAGGACAGTGTTTAAAAGAAAAATTTCTTTCTAAAGTGCCAGTCTGTGGGGAAGCAAAATAGGCATCAAAATTACTTCAGCAAGAAACATCTGTTAAGTATTTACTTGTCTGTAGGAATATCGAGAAAATGATCTTATTTCATGTCTACTAAAAACTGGAAAACATAAATTCTGTAGATTCATTGCTGGGGAATCTATCAGTGAGATCAACAAGATGGCAAATTACATTTTCTCCATGTGAACAAAATTTAAATGGAGAATATGTAAATGGAGTTCTAGGAGCTTCATCAATCCTTTACTGTTTACTTGAGGGTTGAGATGGCTTCTTGGATGCAGCAACCTGCCTTATGCACGCAGCTGCAACTAGAAGCAGCCGCGTGCTAGCAATACTGGCAGTCAGGTTCACTAGCGTGTGGGAACTTTGATCGTTTGCTTCATAAACTGACTTTTGAATTTACTATTTAGACAGAATCATCAGACATTTAGTGTTGGATCCTGTGGGGAAGACAGCAGTGTCCAAAGTGATGGATTTTCCTCGTGGCTCTTCATTTTCGCTAAGGAAGAGAAAATCATTGCAGAGGAAATAAAACTCAACATTTGCCAGATGTTCCAATCAATATTCCCCTCTCATTCTTAGTGTACATCCTCTCCTGTACCACTGAAAAGAAAATAAACATTCCACAAACGTGGGGACATTCTAAGCAGTGCTTGACACCCGAGTTCTAGAATTCAACTACTGAGTGACATTGTGGAGTGCTTGTTTAGAATCCTTCTAATTATCAGCTGAATATGCCTGTATTGAAAGACCATGGAATTTTCCAGAACATTTAAAATGATTCTTGTAAATGACTTGCTTATAATTAAATGTTGATATTTTGAGTTTATTTTCAAGATTACTTTTATTCAGTGGTCTGTAATCACTGGAATTGACTCTGAAGTGAGTAGCATAGATTCCCTTCAGTTTATACTAGTGATTTTTAATTTGTGGGTCATAACTCCTTTGGGGCATCAAACAACCCCTTCATAGGGGTCAATTATCAGATATCCTGCATATCAGATATTTACATTATGATTCATAACAGCAGCACAATTATAGTTTTAAGGTAGCAATGAAAGTAGTTTTAAGGTTGGGGTCACCACCACATGAGAAAGTGTATTAAAGGGTCATGGCATTAGAAAGGTTGAGAACCCCTGGTTTATATGTTTGTATTATGAATATGCAGACAGGCCAGATTTCCCCCCTATAATATCTTAAAGAGTTCTAACAACTTCAACGCTGTCCTCAGCGTATGTTTGTTGTCCTCTGAGTGTTAAATATAACCTAGACCTCATAACTTTATGTAAGTCAGTATGAGATGTGCCCCCATAAGACTGTGTTGAAATATCCTTGCAAGTTGGTCTTACTGCTGGATTGCATTGAGTGGTCTGACTTCACCAACCCATTGATGAGTTCGTGGCTAAAGGGCTGGTATCTGAAAGAAAAATGCATCATTGAGGTGTGACTTGGAAGAGTAACTTTCATCCCTGGAGCCTTCCTTTCATTTCTCTCTTCTTCCTGGCTGTTGTCAGGTGAGTAGCTTTCTCTGCCATGTGCTCTGCCCATAACAAGCCCATAGGAACAAAAGCAGCAGACCCTGGAGTGAAATCCTCCCTCTTTTAAGTTGTCTATAGTAGGTCTTCTGTGAGTTCAATGAAAGGCTCACACCATGCAAATGAGTAATCCTAAATTCAGAAACGTGCGGTGGCTCAGTCAAAGTCAATCTGCAGCTAGACATGGGCTTCTAACTGGAATTCAGACAGGCCCCAAATGCCTGCCCTTGAGTCGTTCAGTTTACTGTGTTAACCCCATCTCCCTGTCTATATAATCTGGTCAGAGACAGTTGACCATATGGTTGCTTTTTGTGAGGGAATCCTTTTAAGAATTCCCATATTATTATTCTACCCATGTACAGCCTTCCATTCGAATAGAAATATTTAACATGTTCTTTGCCTTTGCCCCTGTCATTTTATTTAGTCTTTTTCTCCTCAGGCCTTGTCCTTCCTAAGCTCTCTTTAGTATAATTTAATCCCCTTCATTATTTTAGAAAGTTTTTACTTTGGAATCTTTTAAAAAGCATCATTGTCCACTGTCTCAGTTAGGGTTTCCATTGCTGTAAAGAGAAACAATGACCATGACAACTCTTATAAAGGAAACCATTTAACTGGGGCTGGCTTACAGTTTTGAAGTCCATCATCAACATGGAGGGAAACATGGTACCTGAGAAGGAGCTGAAATTCTACATCTTGATCTGCAGGCAACAGAAAGTGAACTGTGTCCCACACTGGGTGTAGCTTGAGCATAGGAGACATCAAAGCCTACCCCATACAGTGACACACTTCCTCTAACAGACCACACATACTCCAATGAGGTCAGAACTCCTAATAGTGCCAATTCCTAAGGGGACCATTTTCTTTTAAACAACCACATTCTCCTATCTAAGTCAGGGTTGGCAAATTAGGATCCTGAGCTAAATTTAATCTCCTGCCTATTTCTTGTAGATCAACATTTACTGGAACATAGCCACATTTATGAAGCACCTATGTTGCTATTGCTTTACACTAGCAAATGGTGGTTGGAAGAGAGTGTTACAGAGTTAACAGTGCCTAAGTATTTACTATCAGACTGTTTGTGATGGTCTGGGAATGAAATATTTCTTCTAGGCTCACGTGAACATTTTGTCTGCTGATGATTGTGCTGTTTTGGAAAGTTGTGGAAAAATTAAGACTTGGGGCCACATTGGAGTAATGGCTTGTTGTGGCATGGGTCTTATGAATGGTAGCCCAGCTTGTTTCTGGCCAGTTCCCTGTGTTTCATACTACCCACGTCATGTAGCAAACAGCTAAACACCTGTTCACATGTATGTGTAAGTCTTAAGCTGAGTCTATGCCTTCTGTTACACTGGATCCTTCTGAATTAAAATACAACAGCAAAATAGAGGAAATGGTGAAATGATAATAAAGAAATATGGATGATAACTTTTACCTTTTTTTCTCTCCAAGATCTTGTCCCTCCCCTAAGATTGGGTACAGAACCATTTTTCTTCATCATCAAAGCAATCAACTCTGCTGCCATTCAAGCAGTGTATGTAATTCCTACATATAATCTTACTGCAGCTTTGCCCACTGGTACTCAGCCTTCAGGTCTTGCTGGTCAATCTCCCTTCCATAACAGGTTTGTTAGAATCTCCCTAGTTTATTCCCATAGAAACTCAG
>LOEQ01015816.1:12091-24692 GCA_001685075.1 Bramus lutescens | reverse complement strand
AGTTGATTCTTTTGCTTCAGCTATAATGGGAAATTCTGTGCCAGCTGTGGTAGGATAGCAGAGCTCTAGCGGTAATATATTGTACTTTCTATTAATGACTGTGTTCTTATGCTGGTGTCTTATGCTGATTTTGGAGTGATTATAGGTCTAGGTGTTGATTTCTGGGTTTGTCTATGTTGGTGGCACTTTGCTTCGTGATTTTTGCTCCCTCTCTGGATTTTCAATATTATGATGGCTTTGTTAATTGTTTTACTGACCTTGGCTATCGTGTTCACAATTTTCCCACTGATGTTAGAGGTTGGAATGTACTGTGGAGTGGGGGAAGGGGACCAGGAGGGGGATGGTCTGTGTGATCTACAGGAGGCATGGAGAGGGGGAACAGGTGGTGCTCTGTTATACCACTAGGGATGAGCACAAGGGATTGGGTCTGTTATGAGACAACAGAGAAGACTCTTTATTGTTTCTGATTTTACTTTTCATCTCATTAAATTTCCCTGTGCACTAATATAAGCCGTTCTTTCTTTATGGTGAGGACATTTAACTTAGCAATCATAGTTATTTTAAAATCATTTTCTGACAGTTTTGATAGCTGAGGCCTGTCTGACTCTGATAGTATTGATTGACTGGTTGTCAGGACTGATGTGCAGAGATTGGGAAGCCAGGAATGACTCCTTTTAACATGAGATGGTGAGCCACTTGGAAGTTGACTTGAATTTGCTTTTAAATTTCTTTGGTTTAAAAAAAATGCTTTTAAACACATTGAGACTAAGGTAGTAACAAGATAGTGACTGATTCCACAGGTCGGGACTAGTTCTGTGGGTTTGTACTGGTTGAAAACTTTCCATATTGTGTCAATTCCTCTCTCAAATTTTTGTTTCTGCTTCTGATTTTCAGTCTTAAGTGTGCATCTGTTTGCATTCTATTATAGATACTATTTGCTAGTGCCATCCAGCCTGGAACTGGAGCACAGGCCATCTCTTGAGCTGGATTAACTTCAGTGTTCCACAGTGGTTAGGACTGACTAAAGAAGGGTGTATTATCTGTCTTTTTTTATAAAGCAAACTTTCTAGCTATTTAGCTAATCACCCTTGACTCATTTAGCAGCATCATTCCCTCCCTGAATTTTGAAGAATATTTTCAATAATGAATTGAATATTAGAGGTCAGAAAACCTAATATTGATCAACTTAGTAAAATATGAGTACAAAACTAAAGTTAAAAGCAACTATAATGCTTAAAAATTAGATTAGATAATAACTCTTTTCTCCCTTCTCTGGGAATGGTTAATTGTTCACTATGTAATCTTACTCCCATAATCACACACATGCTTATACATTCTCACCTATTGCTTAACCATTTTATAAGCATACAACACCAAAATTGTATATTTTCAGTATTAACATTCCTTGCTAATCCTCAATGAGCTAAAAGAACAAATGTCAAGCTTGTAGTTATTTTAAAATATAAGTTAAGACCCTGTAATTGCTGCAAGAATTGGAATTCAAACCTAATAATTCGTGGTGGTGTTTCATAAATCATTTGGAGGAGAGCTGCAGAGGTCACATAGCTATATAACACATTGGTCATGTGTCTGCTTCTGTTTATTTATTCTTTGAGAATTTCATACAGTATATTTAATCATATGTTTTCCCATCCTTTACTCTTCGAAGATTTTCCTGAGTCCTTACACATGCAGCTCCATGTTCTTTCTCTTTATTAAAACAAACAAACAAAAAACCTAGAACACACTGAAAAAACTTGGGGTCTGATCTGTATTGGCCAACTTTTAAGCCTGGGACCTAACCTAGGGTGAGGTTAATACCCCCAGCCAGTGCTATTTCACTGAAGAAAGGTGATTTTCCCTCTCCCAGAAACTGTCAACTGAGGAGAGCTCCTGGTTAATGGTGGGACTTTGTGCATGCTTGCTTGCTGTTGTGCTGGGTTTTTGTTTGGTTTGAGGTTTTGCAGGTTTTGCACATGCTGTTAGTGTCTGTAAACATACATCTTTTCAGGTTGATGAAAGGAAGAATGAATTCTATGTTTATTTAAAGGCTTACATGAACCATGTTACTTTAGTGATACAAGTTGCTTAGCCCTGAAATGGTACTCCGAAAGAAATGTTTTCTTAAGCTCCAGTGTTATCAGTGAATGGAAAGATACCCCAAATCCATTGTTTTTGATGTGATCCAACTTCTCTCCAGTGTGTGACAACTAACCATTTCTGCTATCTTAGAGATTTTGTTATACTGAAGAGAGTAATGATTTCTGAAATTCTACCTCACTCATGATACTGTGTCTAATAAAACTATTATTGACATTTTACCCTCCTGATCCCCACTAAAGGTTTTATCCCAGTACTTGTCCATTCATCCCAAAGGCATAAGAATTTAAACTATTTCAGTCTTCTCCATCTTTATTTACTCCAGATTCCTTGTGAGAAATTAATTTTTAAGTCTCTTCTCCATCAAATAAATGTAAAATGTAACGGTGTGTAAGAATGAGAGAGAATGCAGGTGTCAGGTATTGATGGTTCTGACGAAGGCTCTGTGGAAGCTGTCAGTTTCACTTCCAATAGGAATCATAGCAGACTGTTTAATTACCGAGATACTTTCAGCAAGTGACAGACATGTTCCTGTGCATGTGAATCATTCCAGCAGAAATTTTCAGACTTTTTGCTAATATTGTCTAAATGGAAAGTACTAAAAAAACATAGAACTCATGTGTTTTTCCTTTTAAAGTTTTTTTTTGCTATATGGAACAAAATTTAATTGCATTTTTATATGACCTGTATCTTAACAGTCATGACTTTTACATTCTCTTAAAGCCCTATTGCATTTTGATGATAGATACTATAATGAATTAGTCTTTCACACAGTACCCCATTAGTGTATTATGATCAATGCCTATATGAACACACAGCATGTTTGCATATCTGTATGATATACATATATGTGTGTATATACATTCTAAGGTGTTTGAGCGTATGCCTGTGTATTGTTGCATGTAGAGGTGAGCAGTTAATGTCACCTGCTTTAAAAGATTTTTCTCAACCATATGTGACATATAACAATAAGATCTCTCATTTGAAACCAGAGAACCCTGATTTGACAGGTGGCCAGCTTGCTTCAGGAATCCCACGTCTCTGCCTCTCAACACCGGATTGTACAGGTGGTCACGAATGCTTCTACAGCATGCAGATGAGCAAGAAGTATTGAAACTGTTTGGCAGTCTTGCATAGGAAGTAATTTTGAACCATCCTTGCAAGTTTTATTCTTTTGTCCTTCTACTTCTTCTTTTAAAAGATTGTCTTAGTTACTGGTATATTACAGTGACGAAACACCATGACCAAGGCTACTTCTAAAATAAAGCATCCATTTGAGGGCTTCTTTATACTTTAAAAAATTAGAACATAAATATCATAGCAGTGGACATGGTAAGCAGGTACACATAATGGTGGAGAAGTAGCTAAGGACTCAATTCAACCTGCAAATTGCAGGAAGAGAGCAATTAGGCTTGGCATGATACATCAAAGTCCATCCCTAATAACACACCCTTTTTAATAAGGCCACATCCTTTAAAAAAAAGTCCAAATATCCAAATCTTTCAAAAATAGTTCCACCAAGAACCAAGCATTCAAATATATGAGCCTATTGGGGCCCTCTTAACAAACCATCACAAATATATTTCAATCTTAATGGTATTATATGGAATATAGTAATAATGGTATCAGTTACAGTAGGCAAGAGGTGCTGTACTGTCTTAGTTGCTTTCCAATTCAGGTATAAAACATTGTATTGTACTGAAGTCTTGTAAAAGGCATGAAATTAGTCAATGATTGCCATAGTCCTGCTGCAGCAGGGTCCAGTTCCTGCTACCAGGAAGGGGTTGCTTTCTTTAAGGGGCCCATTAATTTTTAGTGCCATTGATCCTGCCATCACTGAATCAGAAAAGTTTCCAGAGTCTGGGATGACAGCTGGTATTTCCAGATAAGAAACCTGAGAAACATCAGTTCCCAGATTTTAGGGGAATATATTGGAGAAAAAAAAGGGGGTTTCCAGGAATGAATACATCTTTCCTAGGTGGGACTGACAAAGGGAAACTATAAACCTCCACGTGATTCATCAACATTGTGAGAGAGGAGAGAGCTTGCTGGATGCATGGTCCCAGCAAGATTTTGCTGTTCCATGGTCCACTGGTTTTTGCCAAGTAAAAGGCAAGCTCTGCTGGCTTTGCCTTGTGAAGACCCATTGGACAAGTGTTCATATGCTGATCTGAAACTAGTCCACACAGCTCCCAACAAATTATTTAAATCCTTATTAAATACTTCATCTCTTTTATGTGGCTGAAAATAGTGTTCACTTTACAGTTGTAAGTAAAGACAAACAAACACAGAGATCCTACGTCACGTTAATAAATTACCTGCTATAAATATTGCTTCCAGATATCAGTAACTTAGAGATGAGCAAACAATACCTATACTTGAGTTATTTATATAAGATTTACACAGAGCCTCTTTTAAATCAAAGAATTGTACTCAATGTTATATACACTGACCAGAAAAATCAATTCAAGGCCTCTATCTGAAGAATTTAAAATTTTTAAAAATTCTAATTTTACTCAAGAAATAGATGGATATGTCATTGAATTGATGTCACATTTCTGTGGGAGAGTGTTAACAGCAAGATGTCCCTAAAATTATCAAAAATGAGAAAAGACAGATACAAGAGACGAAAGATATATATTGAAAAACAGAAACATGTACCTATAAATGATCAATTGTGAGTATAATGTGTGATGCTAATAATCACAACAATAACAAGACAGCATCATGAGGTCAAGTTCGACCAGTGCTATAAAATAAGATCTCTTATCCAAAACAATATAATAGCTAGTAAAACCAAGTGCAGCATTGTTCACAGACATAGACCCAGGCAAAATACCCATGTGTATAAAACAATAAGCAAGAAACAAAATGTTTTAAAGGGCAAGCCCTAAAACCTAAGAGAAATAAATGTGCTTAAGTAATTCTTTAAAATAACTTCGTTGGCTTTGCAGCAGGGGTTCTGTTTTAGTGGTTTCCTTGTTTTCTTACTCTATTAGCATTCAGCAAAAGTAATAAACTAGTTGGTTAGGTTGTGAGGCAGTGCACTAATCTTCATTGATTACAATGACAGTGAATACAANTCTCTCTTGTTATGTTCAAAGGGGATGGAAAGCATGACTACATGTCTATAACAGATGAAATTCAGGCTAGAACATTTATGAAGCTGCACTAATGAACAAGAATTTACATGGATGATTACAAATCATTCTAGTCATGTTTGTGTGTCAGAACTAAAGCCAAGGACATGTACTTATAAAAAGATCATAATATTATAAAATATTCTTTATAATTCAGTTTCTCAATATTTTCAAAAGTAATAATTCTCTACTTTACAAATAGTAAACTTTCAAAAATAAATGTATAGAAAGTTAGGGAGAAAAAGAAAAATTATATCAATCATCAAGTTTTGCTTAATAAATTCAAATAACAATCAAAATCACTACTTAATAGTTAATCAAGTTGACCATTGAGATTCAAGTTGCTATTGAGAATCACAACCATTACAATGTTCCCAAATGTTTTGAACCTTTTAGAAGACAAATATTATCTTCAATTCCAGTTTTTGAGACTTAGAGACTATGACACTGAGAAGCCACCATTCCCAAGCTTAACTCTACCTCTTGGTAAGTGATGAAGTGGCCAAGTCAGCCAAGTCAACTGGGATACCTGAATAGGGGCATGAGGACTAAATAAAAACAAAAAGGACAGAACAGGATTGGGAGGGCTGTCAGTCAATATGGAAGCCCTGAGTTTATTTCTCAGCCTGCTTATATACATACTAAAAAGTAAAAGTAGAATGATACTGACATAACATAGGCAAATACCATCAAGAAAAACCACGTCCCTATTCTGTCCTTGAGTCCAGCAACAAGGAGTTTCATAACCTCTCTCAAGGTACCTCCTGGAAGTGTCAGCAGCCTGGAGTTGCACATTTAACTAGATAATACGTTCCTTCCTATGAGCTTTATCGGAGCATTCTCAGGGCTCCTAACACTGAAGGATCATACAAACATGAACTCACTTGACCTGTATAAGTTAAGATGCATTCTAGTTTCAGAATGGAGTCACTGCGGGCTCCCATAACAAAAATTATTGAAAGGTATAGTAGGAGCATTTTTCAGTTTTTGCTCCTTAATATATTAACATAAAAACTCAATAAGTGCACAGAAGAGATATTACAGATTTCTACCATCCTTGTTAAACATAATGAATATAAAGATTGAAAACTGATGTCTAAGAACTCATTGAAGACACAATACACATTAATGGAAGCACTTGGGAGTCTGTTTCATAGTGAGTGCAATGGGTCCAGGCACACGAAGTGTTCATTTTTGAATCCAAGAATGCGCAGTCCAAATGGACATGTTGACAACTATGTACATGTTCACACCCATTCTTTGAAATCTGGAGTAATGACAGTATATTAGGAAACGTCGGGTGAAAACTATTTCCCTATGGTACTATATAAAGTATGTTACCTAATTTCAAATGCAGTAAGTTAAAATTGTATAACTGGCTACTACTGAACATCATGAACATCTAGGCTAATTGTTATGTAATATGAGCAGGGAAGAATATCTGAAATCCGTAGGATTCATTGATGTCTCCAGTTGCTCTTAAGCCCAGTTTGTTTGGACTATACTACTCAGGTTCCAGTTTCTTAAGGGAAGCCATAATTTATAGTTTGATAGGTATGATGAGGTTCAATAACTCCTCCCTCCCTCTCTCTCTCTCTCTCTCCCTTTCTCCTCTCCTCTGTCTCTGTCTCTGTCTCTGTCTCTCTTCCTTTCTCCTCTCCATCTCCTTTCTCCTCTCCTCCCCCCCGTGTGTGTGTATGAGTGTGTGTGCCTGTGTGTCTGTGGCCATGTCTACACTTGTTGGGGCCAGATGCTGATGTTGGGTGTCTCTATGATTGTCAGCTCTTTAAATTTTATCTCCTATTTTTGAGTCAGGGTTGCAAATTGAACCTAAAGTTTTTTAATAGGCTGGCATAGGTTAACAGCGAACTTCTGGGATCTTCATGTGTCCACCTCTCTGTCTATCAGCACTGGAGTTAATGATCATTGCCAACGTGTTCAGCATTTGATATGGATGCTAGGGATTCATACTTAGCCTCACAGATATGTATGCAAACATATGTATGCATGACTGAGAAATGGGAGGGAGAGGGAAGCACACAGATGAGAAAGAGAGAGAGGAGGGGGAGAGGAGAGAGAGAACAAATTCTGGGGACTGGAGAAGGGAGAAACATTTATAAAATGGGATACAGCAAAAAAAGATAATTGAATCATAGGCTGTGCACTTATCATTGAACTCAGCTCCTTTATTTGCCTAAAATACAGAAACCTTATGGGTGAACCAATGGTATTGATCTGTCCTTTAGGAAGAATGTATTTATAACTAAAATAGCATATTAATGGATTGGGTAGGAGAAAGGCTTGAGTAATTTGATAAACTTTAGAATTACAGTAGAAATGGGAGATTAGGATAGGCATGAAAAAGCAAGAGACTGAATAATAGTGAGCAACAAACAGAAAGGGAATATGAGATACGATCAATAGTTTGGCTTTTATTCTAAGAGCACTGGAAAGCCATTAAAGAAATTTCAGTCGATGAAGACAAAACTTGCTTGGCATTGTATAAAGATCATTCGCATTGCATTGTGGAGATTGAAATAGAGATGGAAACTCAAATACAGAGCTTAACCTTTGCTTTCTCTTTATGCCTTGGATTCATATGACTGTGGATATAGTCCACATTTACAGGAATCAATAAAGTCTCTGATGAAATCTCCTGAAACAATAAGAAGAAAAATCTGAACTAAATATCAGTAACAATATTTATTTCATGCTCAATTTAAAAATGAAAAGAACCAAGGAAGAAAGTAAGGAGCAGAAACCAAAAAGAAAACAAAGGTCTTTACTGACTATTACACTGAAAATCCTTAGCAGCACTCACATAAGCTGGTATTAAATAGCTAACAATAAAATAATAAGTATAAATAAAGTTGTTTTTAAAGTCACAGTGTCATTAATAAAATTCAACCATGAAGCTGTTGCCGGTGCATGGGCACACAACAACAATTTACACAAAATACATATGTAATTGTCATGCTTCAGTTGTGAGGATAATAAATCCTTATTCTTTCTGATGGAAAAAAATAATTAGCATTAGCATTTCATTACAATGTGGTATCTCATTACAATGTGGTGAATTTTGTTTGAGAATTGAACTAAGCAAACCAAATTATTTCACAAAAACCATGAAACAGCTGTCAAATAAAAGTGACTTTGGATAAAAGTCAGTAGGGGTTTAAGTGACTAATAATATAGGGATTAGGTGTACATAATTGATTCTTCTGAGTCTCCTGGTGTCCTACATTTTTTTATAATGTTTCAGGCAGAACAGAACTCTGGATGGTCATTAAAAATGTTGCACATGTCATTTGATCAAGGCTATAAACCAAGAACTTAAGAGGATTAGGTAAGAGGATATAAGATTTGAGATGCTCCTGTGAAAGGCCACACATCTAAAAGTATTTGGAGAAAAAGGGACATAAAGTTGGGTAGGAAGGGAAAAGGCTATATTTCATTAGCGTTGTGGGGGAGGGGAAGGTGAATATTACCTAAATATGTTTTCTGTAATATTCAGAGAATTCCATTCTATATGCTATGGGNATATTTCATTAGCGTTGTGGGGGAGGGGAAGGTGAATATTACCTAAATATGTTTTCTGTAATATTCAGAGAATTCCATTCTATATGCTATGGGCATAGACAATAGTACTCTCTTCTCTCAGCAGCTAATATTGAAAATGGGTCTTTTGCTAGGAGTAGAACTTATGCAGATTTAGTCTTGTCTGGACTTTGCAGTGTGACTCAAATTATCCTCAAATTTGATATCCTCCTGCCTCAGTCTTCCCAGTTCTGGGTTAAATAAGCTGAGGTAGGATGCCAGAACTATAGCATTATATCCAATAATCTGTTTGTACACATTGACAATAATTATTTTCACTGGCATATGATAGATATTCATATATTATATTATAAATATAAAATCTTCGTATTTTATCCATCCTGAAAAAATAAATGAGTAAGCACATTAGAAATATTAAGTGAAAAATAAAGAAAAAAATTAATATGTGATCCTAAAGTGAGTAAAAATGATATTTATATTTTCTTTCATGCATTAATATTTATTTTATAAAGGCAACAAATATATACTTTCCCCCTTAATCATCTTCTGTTTGTCCTCTTGGACTCCTTTGTTGATATATACTATTCACATATATGTATTACATATATAGGAATAATATATATATTATATAGGAATATTAAATATTCCTACATACTATTGCTACTGCAATTATTATCCATTATTAAAATAATGACAAAACATCAATTATTTATCTCATATATTATTCTATTTGGTTCCAAATAAATCCATTAAAATATATTAATAATGCAATTTCATTTTCCACTGAAGTGATAGTTTGAAATAATCAGACTTCTCCAAGCTCACATGGCTTAAAAATACAAGATTAAAACTCAGCTCCAAATTAATTTCTACACTGTGTTCAATTTATTTTATCATTTTCACTTCTTGCTTTCACTTCTAAATCTGTTCCAGTTTCATCCTTCTCAATTACATATATTTTTCTTATTTATTTATTTGTTTGTTTATTTATTTATTTATTTATTTATTTATTTGTCCATTCATTCATTTAACCCACTGAGTGCACTATACAGTCTCATATGTACATGGATGGAGGGTCATCCAATGGGGTATGGCCAAATTCCTCAGTGACCAATCCCTAAAGAAAAGTTGATGTGAGATTTCCCTCTGTATGTTGTGGATCCCATTGGTTAATAAAGGACTGTCTTGGGCCTGCACAGGGAAGAATAGAGGTAGGCAGGGAAATCTAAACTGAATGCTGGGAGAAAGGGCAGAGTGGTGAGATGGAGCCCCCAAAGGGAAAAGGCACAAACAACAGACCGAAACCCTTGTGGTAAAATATAAAATAATAAAACTGGATTAATTTAATAGATAAGAGCTTGCTAGAAATGTGCCAAGCAGTGTTTTAATTAATATAGTTTTTGTGTAGTTATTCTGAGTTTAGGCAGCCGGGAACAAACAAGCAGCCTCCTACAACAGTCATTAACTGCCTTACTAGAGGAAGGTTTCTGTGTGGAGCCCAAGAAATGTGGGCCAAATTCCACCTTTCTGTAGGTCAGAGAGTTTGGAAGTTACTCAAATGATTGACAAATCACAAGTATAGTTGCACTTCTCAACTCAGGACCTGACTGCTTGGTTCTTTTAACATTTAAATAGCTTATTCTAGGAAGGCCATGCCGTCCTGACAGGTGGTCAGGATATACAAATGTACCGCTGCTCCTTCTTTTATAACTATGAGGTCACCAGGGGAAGGGCGGTCTTCAGAATAAGTGACCTAGAACAGATATGCTATCTAGAAAAACAAATGCTAATGACTTGATGTCTCAGAATGATAAAATAATTGACTGTGTGAGTTATCCTTTGTATCATGTTAATAAAGTCTTTTGTTACTTTATCTTCTCCTTTCCCTGCACCCCCCTTTATGTTTGGTATAAAAGCTGTGGAAAAATAAACGTGTGTAATTTCAGGATTTCAGTCACTGAAATGTTCTCCCAATACTTTCTCTGGTTTCTGTCATTTTTTTTATGTGTCTTCATACTCTTTACTTATATTCCTGAAATTCCCCTAGCCATACCCTAGTAAGAGGTGATTTTGTGGAGGCCAGTCCTCAACATTTCTGTAACCCCACCTCTCCATGATGGAATTTGAGAGCATGTCTGTGAGGGATTTTCTTGATTTCTAATTGATGTAGGAGGTCCCAGTTCAATGTTGGCAGTGCCACCCCTTGGCAGGTGGCCCTGAGTCATAGACAAAAGTTGCCTGAACATGAGCAAGAAGGGAAAAGCCAAGAAAATAATCAGGAATCATCATTCCTTGGGCTCTGCTTCAATTCATGCCTCCAAATTCATCCCTTGAGTTTCTTCCTAGACTTCCTGCTACATGCAAGTGTAGATGTAATACATCCTTTCTTTCCCCTTATTATTATTGATAGTGATATTACAGCAACAAACGTGGCTAGAACTTTATTTCAGCAAATAAGGGAAATATTTTAGAACAACAACATTTCTAAAGTGTTCTCATGGTAGGAAAAAATGCTCTTATTACAAACTATAGGAGATTTTGATAGGAAAATGGCCCCACACCCATGCCCATGTTGATATCACTCACTGAACTAAAATAGGTTGTGGTTTCTTGTTTGTTTTGGTGTTCCAGAGAGGATTTCTCTCTGTAGCTTTGACTGTCCTGAGTTAATCTCTTATTCCATCCTACAGGGTGTGATAATTTTTGTTTCCTCGTATTCCAGTTTAGGGTATGGGAAACAAGGGCGCAGAAATGACTAATATTAATCACACAACAACATAGTAAAGTCAAACAATAGGGAAAGCAGTTGACTATTAACCATTAATTTTGCTTAGAGGAGAATTAACTAATTCAAGAATCACTTTACATGACGCCAAATCTAAGACAGCACTCAAGCTGTCTCATAATATGATAACTACAAAGGCATGTATTCTTCTAGGGAGTTTGGCCATTTGTAGGCTTACCTTGCTTCAGCAGATGGCCCCACATGCATGTACATGTTGGCAGCACTGTCTGAACTTGAGTGGGTTGTAGTTTCTTGTTTGATTAGTTTTGTTTTGGTGTTCCAGTCAGGGTATATCTCTGCAGCTTTGACTGTCCTGAAATTCCCTCTGTAGATCATACTGGCCTTGGACTCACAGATATCTGCTTGCCTCTGCCTCCTGAGTGCTAGGATCAAAGACATTTGCCACCATGCCTAGGGCTTATGCTTTTTAAAGTGTATGAAATTGGGATGTTTTGGAAGAACCTGGAAGGAGGTAGACAAGAGAAACAAGTGCAAAACATGAACATATTTCGTTGTCTACAGGTATGAAAATTTCAGGAATAAATTAAAATCATTAATTTTGAAATAGTAAAAGTAATGATTGTCTTTGCTAATGACCCCCAACTATAGGTGACTTGTAACCTACCGCTTTTGCAAAGCTGTGTGCTTTTCTGAGTTACTTCCTGTGTTCTACCTTAAAATTCTACCTTAAAACTTAGTTGTGTTCTTAGTTAAGATACTTTAGAAAGCATGAAATAGGAATTTTCCTTCTTAATATAAGAAAAAGAATTCCAGACAGAAAATAGTCATAGGATGTCTAAAAAAAAAGCTAGTCTTCACTATAGTTATATGTTAGATGTTCAGGTTAAAACAATGTTGTGTCAAAAGGAAATTATAAACATCAATGAAATTGCTAAGATTCTTGGGTAAGGAATATTAAACTAAAGGCCATGGTTATGCTTAGGAGAGAAAGATCAAATTAGAAAAAAAATTCTTAATGATCCATGGACATTTAACTTGTAAAATATAGAAATGTAAG
>LOEQ01015816.1:0-12070 GCA_001685075.1 Bramus lutescens | reverse complement strand
AGTTCGGTAGTTTTGTCATTGTGTACTGGTCTTTATCAATTTACATTCAAAAAAATAATCACTACTACTACAGTAGTGAACACAAAAAAATTAGATTCTCTCCAACTGTAATAAATTTTGGACTCTTAATCCCCATTCTTCAAAATAATTATATGTTCTCATTAAAATAACAAGCCAAATAGAATCAATAACCAAATTAATAAGTAAAATTAAAAGCATAACCATTTGACTCATCTACAAAAATGACAAAAATCATTTTTATTTCAACCATTTATTCTGAAGCATAATATTCTTACGTAAGTGTACATCTAATTACATAAATTAAATGCTAGCCATTTCAGGAATTATACCTGTACATACTCTAAATTTATTATACATTTATATTGCTTCCAAAGAAGAAGGAAAAAAATTGCACCAAATGACATAAAACCAATCAAGCTGAGGATTTGTTTTCTATTTAAAGATTAAAGGCATCAGTGTGTATAGATAACCCAACTGACAAGTTTCTTGAAATCAGATATAAATTTTGTTAATTCATATACTTCATAACTCTAAAAATAAATTTTATTTGTAGCATATGTGTAAAGGTCAAAAAGTTTTTATATTTAGACTGGAGAAAAATTAGATAGCATATGAGTTAATTTACATTTGGCATGTATCATAATTGTAATATATCTCCATTGAAAAGATTTTTGTATTTATGCTGGAGAAAAATTAGATAGTATATGAATTAAATTACATTTGGCATTTATGATAATTGTAATAGATCCCCACCGAAACAGATTTAATAATGAAGAAATAAAAGTACTTGTTACTCTTATGACTACTGAAGTATGGACTGCTACAAGGAGTTAATTCAATACATATTTAACTAAACAAAAATAAATGTAATAAATGAAAAGATTTTCTGGTATGAAAAGAATTCATCTCAGCTGACATTGATGACTTCAACAGTTTTTGAACTCTCTCATTGTTTCATAAAGCTATGGTCAATGATTGATTAATACATAGATAAAAAGAAAACTGAAAATCAAAGTGTGAATTTAAACCTTTATTGCTCTGTCAGAATATCAATAAGTCTCTGTGATTTCTTCACATTTACCATTTCTTCTTCCTGCAAAAACAAAAACAAAAACAAAACAAAACAAAACCAAAAAACAGAAAGTCAAGAAAAAGCAGAGAATAGATATTTGGCCTGATATCTGCCTCATCAAAATCAGTAGTATATTCTCCCTTAAAATTATACACAGCAATCAATTTAGGAAAATGGCAGTAGCAGGTTCCCAAATTTAAACAAAACCCCACTCTGAGAGAAAAAGTTTCAGAAAGTCAATGACTGTTGATAGGCAAGAAACAGTTCTCTCCAGGCATGAACTACCTGGTAGGTTACCCAATCTCAAGTGGTCAACTTTAAAAACATTGACACTACAAGCAAATCTAAATGGAAATTCTGTGTGTGTGTGTGTGTGTGTGTGTGTGTGTGTGTGTGTGAATAATATTTTAAGGAGAGATCATGGCTTTGAGATTAAATAGTGGGGAACACAGGACTTGATTAGGAGGAAGGGAAAATATGAATATTATGTGCCTGAAATTCTCAAAACCTTTAAAAAAAATCAGAAAGTAGATATAAAATTAATATACAACAGCTGTGGGAGAGTTTAAAGAAGAAAATAGTGAAGTAATGCAATGAAAGGGTTTTCTTCCTTAGGGTCCTTCCTCTTTGTTGACAAGGTTCTCTGGGATTGTGGATTGTAGGTTGGTTTTACTTTGCTTTATGCCTAAAAGCCACTTATGAATGAGTACATATTATGTTTGTCTTTCTGGGTCTGGGTTACCTCACTCAATATGATGTTTTCTAGATCAATCCATTTGCCCACAAATTTCAAGATGTCATTATTTTTATTCTGCTGTGTAGTACTCCATTGTGTAAATGTACCACATCTTCTTTATCCATTCTTTGGTTGAGGGGCATTTAGGTTGTTTCCAGGTTTTGGGTATGACAAACAATGCTGCTATGAACATAACTGANCACATGTCCTTGTGGTATGATTGAGTATCCTTTGGGTGTGTATCTAAAAGTGGTATTGCTGGGGCTTGAGATAGTTTATTTGCTATTCCTGATAAATCGCCATACTGAAGTCCAAAGCAGCTGTGCCAGTTTGCACTCCCACCAGTAATGAAGGAATGTTCCCTTTACCCCACATCCTCTCTAGAATAAGTTGTCATCTGTGTTTTTGATCTTGGCTATTCTTACAGGTGTAAGATGGAATCTCAGAGTTTTTTGATTTGCATTTCTCTGATGACTAAGGATGTTGAGTGTGTCCTTAAGTGTCTTTCAGTGGTTAAAGATTCATCTGTTGAGAGTTCTCTGTTTAGGTCTGTACCAGAATTTTTTTAATTGGATGATTTTTTCTTTTGATGATCAATTTCTTCGGTTCTTTGTACATTTTGGAGATAAGCCATCTGTCTGATGTGGGGTTGGTGAAGATCTTTTCCCATTCTATGGGCTACCTATCTTTTTTCTTGTTGATCATGTCCTTTGCTTTACATTAGCTTCTAAGTTTCAGGAGGTCCCATTTATTAATTTTTTTTTCTCAGTGTCTGTGCTACTGGAGGTTCTATTTAGGAAGTGGTCTCCTGTTCTAATGAGTTTAAGTTGAAGTCCCACTTTCTCTTCTATGACGTTCAGTGTGGTTGGTTTTATGTTGGAGGTATTTGACACATTTGGATTTGTTTTGTGCATGGCGATAGATATGGATATACTTTCATTCTCCTATATGTTAATATCTAATCTACATGGGAAGTAGAAAAAGACAATATCTTGAGTAAATTGGGAGCATGGCGATCATGCGAGATAGACGAAGTTGAGTGGGATGAAAAGGAGAGGAAAGGAGAAAATTATAAAGCTCAATAAAAACAACTGAAAAGATATTACAAGGAAGAAAAATAAATATAAAAATTTTTCTTGCATTAACATGAATAGTAAAAATAGCATTTGTTTATGATAGTAAAATAACTATAGGTTTTTAGGATTTGAGCAGAAGCTTCCAAAGCTTCCATGACTATATCCCATCTTTAATAATTTTTACATTATAAAACCTAGAGGAAACAGGCCTTGTAGTGATTATTTCCTTCTACACTAAGTGGTTTCCATTTTATTATTCTTCTGTCTCACTAATAAAATACGTGATAAGCAAACAGAATATAAGGGCCCCAAATCACATGGAAATCTTTGTTATATTAACATAACCAAGTATCATATTTGAACATTTTGAACTTAGTTTTCATAATGACACATACACATTAGAAGAATCACTAGTATGTTTGTGAGTCTCCAGAAACCCCACAGTCGTAATTACACATTTATGCTCGAATAAAATTTCACTGTGAAATAGACTCTCTGATATGATTTTCCTCAGTTTCCAGAATCTAACATTAAGGAAATATCAGCTAATGATCAATCATTAAGGTACCCAAACCATTTTGAAAATAAGCCAAGTGTACAATACAAATATCATATTTGAACAACACAGATTTCATATATTAGGATTATCTTAAACATAATATTAGCTTACTTATCTGAATTATAAAACAGACTTGATATCATCAAAAACAATCAAGGAAGTGATTTTCGAGATGCCAAAAGCATTTTTAATAGAAAAATAACATTTTAGTCTGAGAAATTTCATCATGGATTTCTCTCAGTATAAAAAGGAAAAATTATGATGTCATTACTGAATTAAAATTAAATTTGAAGACAATAATCATGGGAAAAGGTACACAAAGGATATGCAAAATAGAATAATTGAGATAGATAAAAAGAAATCATGAGCCTATTTCTAATTTAATTTCTGCAAGATGGATGAAAGAATATGTTGAAGAAACAGTACATGCTAAGGTAATTGTTTTGCTCTTGATAACTGATGAATGACAGGATCCCTGGTACAGTCAATTGAATATGCACTCATCACGATTAAACAAAACCACCAAAATTATTGTGCATCAAAGTGAAATGCCAAATCATCTGGGTCAGAAAGTTTTGAAAGAAGATAACAGAAATGACAATTGTAAAATCAATGATTGACAAGGCATTTCTCAAAGCAACATTAAATATATTATAAGGGTAAAAAACAACAATATTCAGCTAGGAAATGAGAATCTAGTAAATATGTACTTATAGGAACTAGGGTGACATGTAAATACAGTTGAACAAAAATAAAACAGTGGAAAACTAACCACCAACTCATTTTCCCTAAACTTACTTCTAAAAAGAGATGAGCAGTCTTTAGCAAAAGGGTATCCTGAGATTGAAACAAATGAACAGTAAACACACACACACACACACACACAAACACCCACATACATAACAGTAATTGACATGTCGATGAAGCTGAACTAACTTCAGTGCTAACAATTTATGTATAAAAATATGAATAAGACATGCTCGTAATTTATAAACTGAAAAATTAAATGGGGTAAAATATTAGCTGACTTCTTCTTACTAAGGAAAATAGATGTTATAAGACTTTACCACCATTATGTTCATTTTCCTAAACTGAAAGATGATGGTTAAGGGTTTGGGAGAGAGCCTGCAGTATTCTGAGAAACAAATTGGTGTCCATAATTGTAATGTTGTTGTGCAATGCCTGAGCAAAGGGTGAGAAATGGATGAACAATCATTGATAAGGGTGAAAATGATTATGAAAACCGAGACCTTAAACTGCTTTCTGTTAGTTATACTTCAGTTATTTAGAGGATAGGCCACTTTTCCTTGGACATAAGCATGAAAATTAATTAGTTTTAATAATTGACTAGGAAAATCTTAACTCTAAGTATATGTACCTCAAAGTATTCATTAATTGAAGATGTTGAGATTAATGAAACATTTTGATTTATGATATATAAGAGATAAATTATGAGTCCAGGAGATTAATAGCACTATAGAAGACTGACAATTCTATCATCATATTAGTGTTCCTTAGCAGCCCCTCACAGTATTGAATGTATTAAGAATCAGTTAGAAAACATCAAAATGTTACAAAAGATTTATTCAACATAATTGATTTGCTTTAATTAATAAACATTAAATGCAATAATAAAAGTTAAAAAAATTATTCAAATATTATTTGTTAAAATACTCTCCTGGAACAAGTCTCAGTGTAGTTTAATATTTGATCACAAATTTGCGAATTTAAACTAGTTAAAGATTAATTATGAACACTAAAGTTTCCTAGTCAAATATCTCATATTTAAAAATACAAGACTATTTAGCTGGGCGATGGTGGCACATGCGTTTAATCCCAGAACTTGGGAGGCAGAGGGAGGCGGATCTCTATGAGTTCAAGGCCAGTCTGGTCTACAAGAGCTAGTTCTTGGACTGGCACCAAAGCCAAAGCTACATAGAGAAAACTTGTCTCAAAAAAAGTGAATTTAGTTTCAAAAAGGTTAAGATATTTATACAGCAAAATTCATAGAATCATTCAATGTCTTGCGTGCTGACATTATTCAACTAGAATATTGTAAACAGAAAAAACCCGAAGAAGGAAATCATATGTATTTCTTAATGAATTAGTAAAGGAAGTGTATTTTTGGCGTTTTTCTTTCTTTCCACTTTAGGGTCCTGCCACCCAGCTCCCAAATAAATACACAGAGACTTATTCTTACTTATGAATGCCTGGCTTTAGTTTGGCTGTTTCTGGCAAGTTTTTCTTGACATAAATTATCCCATCTATCTTTTGCCTCTGAGCTTTTACCTTTCTCCTCTCTATATACCCCTCTTTCTTATTCCATGGCTGCTGGTAGGCTGTTTCCTGGTGTCCTCCTCTCCTGCTCCTCTTGCTGTACCTCCCTCTTCTTATTCTTCTCTCAAGCCTAATTTTTTTCCTCCTATTTTTATTCTCTTTGCCTGGCAGCCCCATCTATCCCTCTCTCCTGCCTAACTATTGGCCATTCAACTCTTTATTAGACCAATCAGTTGTTTTAGACAGGCAAAGTAACAAAGTTTTATCGAGTTAAAAAATGCAACATAAAAGAATACAACACATCTTTGCATCATTAAACAAATATTTCATGGCATAAATGACTGTAACCCATCTTAAACTAATATTCCACAGCAGAAGAGTATAAATCAAAAATATAACTAAGATCTAATAAAGATCAGAGCAGGGATTTCATACAATAGGAACAGAAATAAAATAAAAATCATACTAAACATCAATGATCTGGATAGACAGATGGAGAAAAAGAGTTATCAAAATTTCACAATAGGGGTCCTCTGAGCTCCATAAACATTGTCATTTCCACAGACCAAGAATAGCAAAGTCTAATGGTGCTGAGACTGGGGATCTGATGAAAAGAAGACAGTAAATAACAGCCGGGCACTCACTGCTTGAATAGCCTGAGTAAGGCAAGGGTAGTTCTACAGTGTATGTCTGTCTTGAGACATGGTGAGAGACTGACACAAGTGAGAGCAAGAAGAAGGTAGTTTCAGCAGCCAGGACCGAAGAGAAACTTAGAGTAAGAACAGAAGAAAGTTCAGAGTTCATTTGGAATGGCATAGGCTGAGTCTGTTTCCAGGGATGGGAGTGTGCTTGCATAGGGTGGGACGAAGGTGTACACAAAGAAACTTTCTTGAAACTATCACTCCAGTAGTGTATAAAATGGACCAAAAGCTAATAAAAAGGAAGAAAGGAAAGAAAGCAAGAAAGCATTCTCACATCCCCAACACATTCTTACGTCTTTCTGTAGACACTAGATACCAAAATTCTGTTAAGTGATACCTTCACAAAAATGCAAAAACAACTTCAGGAAGATTTATAGCAGACAACTTGTCTGTTGAAACCCTATTAGATGATATGTGTTTAATATAAAATCCACTTTACTAAATAAACAGATACAGCCACTAGAAGCAAACAAAATCAAGAACAGTGGAGTTAATCATTATTAAATCCTGAAATATTTTAACTTATTTTTGTTATTCTCTTATTTAATTGTTTTTGTTTCTAACAGGAAACTTGACAAGGCTATTCAGTGGGGTTTTAAATTTAGATTCAATTAATTTATTGGAAAGCATTATATTATGTCACTTTAAATATTTTTCAGACAATAAGCTGCTAACAAAGATGAGCAGAGAGTGTCTCAATTCATTTTCCTTACAGGCATTATTGAAGTTTGGTTTCTGTAGCTAAAAATAGAGACTTAAGACTCCTGCTGTTTACAGGGTCAATTTACTCGTGGCCAGAATCAGCAGGAAAACAGCCCGTGGAATGGAAGACCCAAGAAGATAACAAACACATCCTGTGAAAATTCTCTTAGACCAAAAATTTTCGTTAAAAGAAAAGGAAGGGAAGGAAACTTTCATAACATTTAAGGGATGAAACTAATATTTACCTAATTATATTAAGTTTTAAATGTTATAAAAAGGGACCAACATAGAAACAATAACAATAGCAAGACATCATAAAAACAAGTCCGGTTTTGGCCCATTTCATCCTAGCCATGGAATCCACATTGTGGAAGGCAGAAACCAACACTTGCAAGCTGTCCTCTGCCTTCAAGAGGCAAAAACATCCCACCTCCTTTGACATGACAAAGTAAATACAAATGCATGGAATACTAGAATGCACACACACACACACACACACACACACATAATTCTTAAAATCAATCTTATACTTGTATATAGTGCTGCTCTGTTAGGTATAGAAAAGCTCTTTCTTAATAAGCCAATAAGCTAACAAGCATCTGACTCTGAAGATGAAATAAAACATAAACCATCACACAACATATAAAACAAACGAAGCAGAATCAAACATAAACCATAAAAACTTTTAAAGTCTGAAATAGCAGCAATAAGGAATTGACTCATGATTGTCATTTAAACCCTTAAACTGAAGCTATGATCCAAGAGGGAAAATGAGAAGCTGCTCCAAGAAAGGCCTTTTGGAGAGGCATTGAAACAAAGTATTTAGGAAAACACAGAACAATATTAATGTCTCTTTGACCCAATTTCATAAACTGAGATTATATCAATGAATTTAATGATTTTTTAATCCTCAATGATGAGAAAGATTACATAGTATTTATACCAAACTTACTTCTCATTTATCTCTCTTAGAAAACAAACCAACTTTAAGAGATTTCTCTACAATGTTGCTCCTAAATTCATTTCTTTACACACCAATATTGCAGACTTGCTCTACTTAATGGTCCACTAACATAAATTTTCTTTTTCAAAGTTAATTTAAAACATACAATATCTGGTATTTTCTAAATCTTTATAATACTGGCTGCCAAAATGATCATGAGTCCTTAATTATTATGTCACTATTAAGTTGACTTCTAATATTTGAAGGTTTATTGCAAAATCATTTGCTTGATTCTCATTTTGGAAAATGAATGAAAGATGAAAATTATAATTAGAAAATTACAAATGAAAGCTTAGTAAAGATAAGTACCATTTCTTTTTTAATATTTATTTATTATGTATATAATATTCTGTCTGTGTGTATGCCTGAAGGCAAGAAGAGGCACCAGACCTCATTACAGATCGTTGTGAACCACCATGTGGTTTCTGGGAATTGAACTCAGGACCTTCGGTAGAGCAGGCAATACTCTTAACTGCCGAGCCATCTCTCCAGCCCAAGTACCATTTCTTAAAGACTAAGACTATTTCTTGACAGTAGCATAAGTGAAATAACATGCCTGTCAATGTCTTTTCTATCCATTATCTAACTATCAAGTTTTGCTCTTTAGCATAAGCCTTTTCTATTTCCCTTTATGCTTTTGCCAAACCTTAAACAAAGCCAAATGGGGTCTGGGAAGATATCTCAATCAGTACTGCACTTCCTGTATGAGCTGAGTCCTTGAGTTTCATCTACAAACCCTTATAAAAAGTGACATACTCTAAAATGTTGTTTGTGTATCTGAAAAAAAAAGAGCCATGAAATCGAAGAGCAAGGATGGATATATGAGAGGGTTTGGAGCGAGGAGAGGGGAAATTATGTATTTATATTATAATCTCAAAAAATAATTTTAAAATTCCAAGCAGTGACAGATATCCAATGTCAGTGCTAAGAAATGGAGAGTGGAGGATCTTTAAGTTAGTAGGTAAGGTATTCGAGAGCAACAGATATTTTTAAGATCCAAGTTCAGGGTGAGACTGTTTCTGGGAAAACAGAAACAAAAACAAAAGAAAACACAAAACTCAAAACTCAAACAAACAAAACCAGTTGAAACTGAATGAGAAAACATGGAATGTCAACATTTGTCCCCACATGATGTACACATACAAACACACACACACACACACACACACACACACAATACACTCAAATACACCTTCACAGGAACACACACATAATCATTTATTTACTTTATAGATTGTTATGAACTCAA
Source organism: Bramus lutescens (assembly GCA_001685075.1). Lineage (NCBI taxonomy): Eukaryota > Metazoa > Chordata > Mammalia > Rodentia > Cricetidae > Bramus > Bramus lutescens. The sequence continues at coordinate 2,674 of LOEQ01015816.1, read as the reverse complement.
CCTTAGCAATGATCTCAATACACCAAGAAGGAAATATGAGTATGTGTACCAAATGATACATTAAAAATGGGAGAAAAAATTATTACTAACCCCCAAATACATGCTTGGTATGACACAAATACTAAAATAATAACCCCTCTATTAGCAATAGTTATTCTTTCATTTATGTATTAATGTAGTTGACTTTATAACCATGTGGTTGTTATAAAAGGATTAATTTTACATTGCTTTTATCCCCTTTTTGAGGATTTGTATGAGACTATTGTATTTAAATCAGTTTTACCCTTTTGGGGCTGATTCTTGGTCTTCTTGTGTCCTTCTCACCCTCTCTTAAATTCATGACTTCTTCTATGGTAAGTGTGTGTTTGTGTGTGTGTGTGTGTGTATGTGTGTAACCTGCCTTGTGTGAGTTCTTTTATTGTTGTTCCTATGTGTATGCGTTTAGTGCTGACCACTTAGAACTGAATAAGTTATCAAGGTCTCTTCTCTAGAGGAGATCAATTCTCCCTACAATTAATTGCCTAGAGTTCTTCATCTAGGAAGGATGTCTTGTGAGATTCCTCATCTATGAGTGTCAGTTGGTGTTCTCATTGCGCAAGTTGTTCAGATGACTTTTTCTTTCTTTTCTTTTTATCCAACAGGAGCTTTCTAAACCAGAGTTGCAAATTAATAGCCACCTGAGGGAAGCAGCAGAAACTCCCATGCCTCCTGAATGCCGTATCTATATCTTCTGTGACAGAGTATGCCTCACCTTTGATCTAGCTGCAGAAAAGTGTAGTTATCTCAATTATTGAGAGGAGAAAGAAGTGTTGAATTTGCTTGTTCTGAAACTCATTTGTACTCTTTGAAACATTTTAAATTATATTTTAGAAAACCTAACAAAGTATCAGAAACTTGAGCTTTTGCCTTTGTTATTATGCTATTTTAACTTAGATAATGGCACATTTTTCATTGTTCTCTCTATGGTTCGAATGTGACTTGGTTTATGGGAAAAATAATTTGATATTATTGCATGAGAGCCAGAACACAACTTCTGAAATCTAGTCAGTGTTTCTGTAACTTGCATATCGTTTTGTGATTATGCTACTCATTCTGTAAGTGTGAACCAAGTGTACAGTAGTGCAAGCTCCTCCAACTACCTGTCTTATTTCATGCTATATCCTTGTATGGATTTAATGTGGTAAACGTCACCCAGTTCTTCCCATGAATCATGGACATTTAGAGGTTTTGAAATGAATAATGCATAGCCTATGCTGGCCTTGAAGTCATGATCCTCCGCCTCTGCCTTCTTTAGCAAATCCTACCCTGTGTGCCACTACAACCTAGGTACATTGCATATATGTGACAATTGTGTAGCTTGGTCTTCTTGTGGAGCTCCTAATGGGAAGCAGGTGCTATCTTTGACACACTTCTACTGACTTTTAAGACCCTACTCCTCATACTGGGTCTTCTTGTCCAACCTTAACACAAGGGGTGATGTTTAGTCTTATTGCAGATTTATATGCCATGCTTTGTCAATGTTCATGGGAGGTCTCCTCTTTTCTGAATAGAAATGGATGAGGAGATAAGAAGTGGATTGGGGAGCAGAGAGGAGCTGTGGGGAGTGATTGGAAAGAGAGAGGAGAAGAGGAAACTGCAATCAAGATGTAAAATAAGTAAAGTAAGTAAATAAAAAATTTTAATAAAAAGAACATCTTCTCAAAGCATCTCTTTGTATTTTACATAGATATTTGTTACAATATTTATCAAGTTTATTACCAAAATTAGTATCTTTACAAAGAAAACAAAGTCTTGCTCAAACCAAGATTAGTATTGACAGTATGAAATTTTAATATTTATATTTTCTGATATGATATACTGAATTTCATTTCTGTTCTTGCAAAATATTTACAATCAAAAGCTAATCATTAGGCAATAGCTAGACAAATGCATATTAAGTGATATCTATGTAACAAAGTAGTGTTCTTTTTGTAAATATCACAGAAAGTAAAGGCTTAATAACCATCTCAGATTAGAAGAAATAAATATGTCAAATAGAAGCAATATAGAATTCTGTCTTAATTTCCAAATCAGATGAAAGAAACCAGTACAGCAAAAATCTGAATTACTAATGTACATTTGACTTAATAGTTTTAGGAATCTCCTGTCCCATGGTTAAATAGGTTATTAACTTTGGATAAGTTAAATAAATGATTAGTGGAACCTCCTTGTACTGTATTTGTAACTTTTTGTGTGAAGCAATTTCACAATAAAATATATTTAAAATAACAAAAAGGAAAACAGATAATGAGAGGTATAATTTCTCTGATTCCAATTGCCAAACCCAACTTTTTATTTTGACTTATGGTTCAGTTAATCTTCACTGAATTCAGAAAATTATAGACACAGGCCAAAGGAGCTTTTATAGATACTCTCATCATTGTGTGATTTTGTGATATCTATTGTCCTAATAAGTATTCCATTCCACATCACCACAGCTCTACCTTCTGATTTCCATTCGAGAGGGACCTCTGTGGCTTCCCATAGCTGGCTGGGTGCAAACCGTGGTGGATGACAGAATGAATATACCATGTAGAGAGAGTTTAAGTGTGAAGATTATTTGAGATAAAGAGAAGGGGAAAAGAAGAGAGAACTGGAGAGACAGAGAGGGTGAGAGAGAGAGAGAGAGAGAGAG
>LOEQ01015815.1:1525-14651 GCA_001685075.1 Bramus lutescens | reverse complement strand
TCAGACTGAAGAAGAAGGCTGGAGCCACTGATCCTGAAATCTGTTACCTATGCACTGGCCCATATTGGAGTGATCGTCCTCTGGACCCCTGGGGGCCTGTGAAACCCTTTGCCAGGTAGCACTGTCCCCTGAACTTTGGATCATGCCACAGATATTTTCCAACTCAAAATCACAGGAGTCCATAAAACTCAGCGAAGAAGCTACAAAAGCAAAGAAGGAAACCGATGTGAGCATTTGTTCAACACAGTGACATAAGCCGTCAAACCTGAGCTGGTCACAGAACTATGAGGAACGTTACTGAAAAGGGAACATCTGGTTGACTGTGCGACCTCCTGACTGGAAGACACTTCTCTGCCTGCAGAAGCCCAAAATGAACTGAGTCTGTGTGCATCAATACCCAGTCTACACCAACCCTTTTTTCTTGTCTATTTGGGGAAAACTGAGTCAATATTTCTCCTGTTAGTCAAACCTTAATGCCACAGCAAAGGTTATTTTGTCTCACTCACGGGACAACTGCACATTTCATTATGGCTTAAAAGAGGCTTGAATATAGAAATGGTCTGCACTGGAATTAGCAAACCCTTCTACAGTGAGAATGGGGCTCATTTCTGCAAGGACTCAGGCTGCTTTAGTAAATCTCAAGGCAAACTTTGTAAGAAGACAAGTGCTGAAAATGGCTAGTAGATTGGGACCTGGGTGATATTCTGATTTTTTTTAAATCAAACTTTATGATCTCAGAGACCCCAAAGGTGTCCAGAACATCCCTTATCCAGCAAGGAGAGGTCATTTCAAGGTGCCCATCACTTACAGCAGTTNTTTTTTTTAAATCAAACTTTATGATCTCAGAGACCCCAAAGGTGTCCAGAACATCCCTTATCCAGCAAGGAGAGGTCATTTCAAGGTGCCCATCACTTACAGCAGTTGTATAGCCGGTTTAGCTTCAGCACGTCATAGTCACTGAAGTCCATTTGTTGGCCAATCACATCTTCAAAATACGAGATCTTTGTGACAATGGTGGGCTCTGTTCCGTTCTGGAAAGCTGTTTTACTATAGTGCATGACCGAAGTGTAGTCATAGGGTACATTCAGGGAATCTGTCACACTGTCACTGAACATGTCGAAATTGTATTCTCTGCCTGGATATATTTTAATAAATTATTTTATGTTCATAAAATGAAGCCGCTCTTCTTAAACACTCTAAACTGAGAAGTAGAAAATGTAATAGAGCAAACTTTGTGCACATTATCTCCTGAGTCTCACGTGTTCCAGACACTCCTGTCTTTGGACCCACTATTGTGTACAATTGCGATAGCAACAGTCAAACTAACAATTTGACACTTCTAGTCCCCCCAAAAGTCTAATTTCTACCAATGTTTTTGGGAAGGAAGGTTCTATGAAACTGTGGAAACATTCAGAGTCACCGGCTAGCAATGTTTAATGTGCTCACACCAGACCGGGTAAAAACAGGACTTTAGGGAGTATGCTAAAATGGGACCCCGCATTGATAACATGGCCAAGAGTCATTAGAAAAGATGTACATCATTGAGGATTCAACTGTTACTGGGATTCTAGCACATGCATTTAAATTACATTGATTATAGTTCATAACAGCACATATTATTATAAAATTATAAATAAGTGTCTTTGCAACAAATGTCTTCTCACAAAAAATACTTCATGAAGTGACAGGCATGGTGACTGAGTTCATTTTAATGAGGCTCTAAATGTGCTATTTTATTAATATGTACATAGCAGAATATCACCTTGTTTCCCATAAATGTATATAAAGTTAATGGTAAATTTAAAATGTTATCTTTTAAGCCATCATGATCTCCAAAGACAATCATTTTAAAACATTACCCTGAGTGTATTTAGAGAAGACACCAGGCTGCTTAGCATCCTGTTATTGGACAACTGATTGCAATTTGATATCAGTGAATTTGTAGACACAGTCAAGTACCTCTGGTATCAAAGTACAGACACCCATTGCCAGGCTGGGCCTGATGCAAACATCCTCAGAAAGTTGATCTATAACTAAGTCTATAAGAGAAACATACCTGATAGAATCCTGTCCCAAACTATAGTGACATAGTCATCTCGGTCAGAACGAGATTGCTCATGCAAGAATCCCAGGGCATGGAGGAACTCGTGTTGAACCGTTGCTATTCTGTCACAGTTTTCCCCGATGGACAGCTCCTGCTTCCCAACATGCCTGTTTCCCACTGAAGACCAGCACCTGACAGAGAGTGTGCAGACCAGGGACAGACTGTTTGCACTAGGAACGCGAGGTCACAAGACAGAGNCATTTTAAAACATTACCCTGAGTGTATTTAGAGAAGACACCAGGCTGCTTAGCATCCTGTTATTGGACAACTGATTGCAATTTGATATCAGTGAATTTGTAGACACAGTCAAGTACCTCTGGTATCAAAGTACAGACACCCATTGCCAGGCTGGGCCTGATGCAAACATCCTCAGAAAGTTGATCTATAACTAAGTCTATAAGAGAAACATACCTGATAGAATCCTGTCCCAAACTATAGTGACATAGTCATCTCGGTCAGAACGAGATTGCTCATGCAAGAATCCCAGGGCATGGAGGAACTCGTGTTGAACCGTTGCTATTCTGTCACAGTTTTCCCCGATGGACAGCTCCTGCTTCCCAACATGCCTGTTTCCCACTGAAGACCAGCACCTGACAGAGAGTGTGCAGACCAGGGACAGACTGTTTGCACTAGGAACGCGAGGTCACAAGACAGAGGCCTCACTGCCTAGTCCACTTGCTTAACTGCATATATCCTCTTGCCGAGTGTGGACATGGAACTGCTCTCAGCATAAGCAAACCTTGCAGAACAGACAGTTTCTTGAGAACTTCCTTGGCACCATACCCTGCACAGTGAGAAGTCAGCCATGCTCATCTTGAGAATCGCAACCCTTTCTAAATGGGCATTCGTATGCCCTTCACCATGAGTTGTTTTGTTTCCTAATTTCATTCATTGTTCATCCCTGTGAGTGTTTTTCTAGGTCTAAGTATGTGGTTGGATACCCCAGAAGTTATACGAGGGAGTTCAACCCCTGAAACTGGAATTACAAATGTTTGTGAGCCAGCTAACATGGATGCTGGGATCAGTGTGCAGTTCCCTACAAGAGCATCTAGGGTCTTAACCATTGAGTTATATCATCAATTAACAGATAGGAGTTTTATAGGGACAACAATCACTCAGAATCACTGTGTTCAGATCAATGACACTGCAACCTTTCAAGTAATAAGATTTTCAGCTAAAATGAATTCACACACTATGTACAGTACATTTTACTAGCAGGGAGAATAAAGAATAATCAGTTGTAAATGAGATGAAGTTTACAGGGCTATAGGATTAATGGCATCCATTCACACTTACCATTTGTTGACTTTGGTAGTCTGGTTGTGTGTATGAAACCATTTTCAATTTTCTTACGTATTTTACTGTATGTGCTTCTGTGTACACATGCTTATGAAGGTGTGTATGCGTGTGGAGGCCAGAAGCGTGTCTTCCTCAGTTGCCCTCCACCTTACATTTTGAGACAGGATCTCTCACATAGCTGGAAGCTCAGAAAATTGACTAGGCCGGCTGGCCAGTGCATCAACGAATCTGCTCCTATCTCCCTGAATGAAAAGTGGTCTCATCTAGGTTTTTCTCAAATGGTGCTGGGGATCTGAACTCAGGAGGTCTTCCTACTTTGCAGCAAGGATTTCAGCAACTGAGCCAATCTCTCCAGTACCAGGTTGACTGCTCCTTCCTTCCTTCTTTCTTTCCTTCCTTCCTTTTCTTTTTTCTTTCTCCCACTTCCTCCTCTTTCCTTCCTACTCGTTCCTTTTCATAGTACTGTGGCCCTAACCCAGGGATGGACACATATCAGGCAGGCCCTCTAATACTGTAAAAAACTTTATTTTATGGCCAGAGAAACCAGGTCTAAAGGTCATGCTCTGCCCAGATAGTAAAGGAAGTTGTGGCCCCACCTGAAGGTCCAGACTTTGAATGATTACTGTGGTGTCTATTGTTCCTTGGAGAAAAATAACCACCTCAGAACCTTACAAGATAACCCTTGAACTTACCCACTGCCCTTGAACACTGATATGTAGTTAGCTTCTCCAGACCAGGGCTTGAAGTCGATGCATGTTTTAAGGCGGTAGCGCTCGAAGGCTTTGAGGATAACTCCTTTAGCATTCATTTCTGACGGAAGACAAAAGTGTGCACTGAGATTCTTAAAATAAGGTCACCACATCCCTGTCTTAGAGTGGGCTGGAAACAGGGCCCAATAGCAAAGCTCTGAGAGGAGAATTTCATCCTTCTTTGAATCAAGCAGAACATGTGTGAAAGCATCACAAACTGCAGAGACCCCTACCAGGGTAAGCTGTCCATTTACCATGTGTCTTTACGACTACAGGCCTTGGCTAAGTTTGGGTCATTTGTAGAATGCTTGACCTGGCTCCTATCAGCAATCCTTGCCATCCCAAGAATGAAGGGAGTTCCTAAAAATCCAGGATTTCAGCAAACATTGGAGCACTGGAGTAGTTCCTTTTTTTTTTTCTTTTTCAAGACAGGGTTTCTCTGTAGCCTTGGATCCTGTCCTGGAACTAGCTCTTGTAGGCCAGGCTGGTCTCGAAGTCACAGAGATCCGCCTGCCTTTGCCTCCCGAGTGCTGGGATTAAAGGCGTGTGCCACCACCGCCTGGCATTGGAGTAGTTCCTGAGACTTACCGAGGTTCCTCTGAGTCCACATGTACACTGTGGCACATACGTAAACAGAATAGATAAATAATGTCATTTAAAAATACAACAAGGAAAAAATGCAATACTTTAACTTAAAGAAACAGAAAAACCTAGAATACCATAATTGCAATTATGTAAAAAATGTGTTTACTTGAATTGGAGAATCTATGCTGAATTCTTTTTTTTCTTTTTCTTTTCTTTCCTTTTTTGAGATAGGGTTTTCTTTGTGTAGTCTTGGAGCCTGTCCTAGAACTCACTCTGTAGACAAATCTGGCCTGGAACTCACAGAACTCTGCCTGCCTTTGCTTCCCAAGTTCTGGAACTATTAGTAAGCGCCACTAGTACCTGAGTCCATGCTGAATTCTTAACCTATTATGTTTTCTAAACAGTTGTTTCCTAGGCTGAGCTGCATCCTTGTCTATCCACACACTCAGTACCCTCTTCTTGGTCCCTCACTAAGAGCCAGGTGTTTGTGGAGAGCCCTGATGTGTGTGATGCACAAGGACTGTGTGCCAGACACGTTCTCCACCAAGTGAGCTTCAGCCCCGGCCCAAGAAATGCTTGTTTCTTCTTTTTAAAAATATTTTAGAAGGATCTTTACAAGTTTATCAGTGTGAAAAGGATAAATTAATAATAATAACCATGTAAAGATAGCATTTTCCTCTCAACTAGTGATTTCCATTTTGCTATCATAGTTCAGCTTACCATTTGATCTATAATAGTCACATCTCATTTCATAGGATCTGAACTATACAATTGTGTATTGCAGACAAAATATCTTCAAGTTTGCTTTGAAATGATACAAGGAAAGAATAGATCAAGATTTCAAGTTTTCAGAAAACCATACTGCAACAGTTGACCAATATAAATAGTTCTTAATACTTGTTAATTCTGTTTTATTCAGATAATAATGCTAAGATTCCTGGCACCTGTTCCCCTATACTCTCCTTATGCTGGTTTTCTGCTCTTTAAGTAAAAACATCTCAAAGTCAACAAATTTATAGCCATTGTTTCTATCAAATAGTGATACACCAAAATCCCAATTCTCATGAATTTTAACATATTCAAAGGACATTATTTAACCTAAGACTGAAAAACTGTGCCTTAACTTTTTTTTAAAAAAGCTACATCAGTTTAATTACATATGTGCTACTACCTATCCAATTTATTAAAAATTATAACAAAGAAAATATTGAACTAGTGTTCCAAACTTCAGCTGTGCATGGAGAAGACACTATGAAGACAGAAGAGACTGCCTTGCAATACAAAGTACAGATTCCTTCTACACAGGTGGAGAAATAAAGGACAATTCCAGCTGTGTCTCCCTGGGACTGATAACCAATCGCTCTCGTTGGAGAAAGTCCTGACCTTTTCCTTGTGTACCTTCCTATGTGTGTGACTGCAGCTCTGCTTTCACATTCAGTAGTCCATGTTGCTATCTTATCACCTTCAGCTCTATCACTGACAACAGCTCCACATATGTCATCGCTCAGGTCATCGAAAGTCATCAAAAGGCACAGCATTGTCTCTAGAAATGCTTGATTCTTAAGGAGACGTTATTTTTTTATATTTCCCCAAAGGGTGTTTTTCAGACTCATATTCATCAGAGGCACTGCTTCTCCAGTTCACAGAGAAACTGAGCTCTTTACAGTTGAGCCAAGCTGGTTTGTATTCTCTGTGTCTCTGTGTCAGCTCTCTCTGTCTGCCTCTCTCTCTATGACTCTACGTCTCTCTGTCTGTCTCTATTTGGCTATCTCTCTCTGTGTCCATCTCTTTCTCTGTTTCTCTCTCTTTGTTCCTGTCTGTCTCTGTCTCTGTCCATTTCTTTTACCCTGGTCAGGTCTCGGGCTCAGGATCATCTGCCTTTCCTCCAGAGGACAACAGCTGGAATGACAGGTGTGCCCCACCACACCTAGCTCATAACTAAATTTCTTTTGTATGAAAAGCTTTTTTTTTTAGTTTTGCATTAGATTCTTTTGACTATCCCCACCCTTTTCCTTTTTGTGTGTGTATTGTGCACATGTGTGGGCGTGTGGCATGTGTGTGTGCATGTGGGTAGAAGCTGTGGGAACTCCTTCAGCCAATGGCCTTTAAGATAGCAGCCCACAATGGGCATAGTCTCATGTAATGTAAATGCAGATGAAAAGCATATGTGGGCCTCTTGGCTACTGGATTCGGTTCCAGTTCCCAGCACATGCAGAGGATTCCAGATCTTTACTCTTTCTTTGAGTTTATCCCCAGATAAATAAACCTTCGTCATACTCCATTTCGGGCTATTGTGGAACTCTTTTGTATGCCAACAAATTGGCATCCAACATGGCAGAGTCCATGCCATTGTTGGACCCTGCCCACAACCCTGTCTGTGGCCTTCTCCCACCCTATGCAGCTAAACTACCACTCTGCAGCTGAACTACCCTTCTGGCTCACAGCTGCACACCGTTTGGCTGGCCTGCTGCATGGTGACTTGGCAATTCCTGCTGCCTTTGCTCATTTGGCTTGGTACTGACAAGTGGTTGACTTGCTGCCACCCACGGCTTTTTGCCAAAACTCTCCCGCAACTTCTGCCAGACCTGCTATGATCAGGTCTAGCTTTGACTCTCAGAGCAGGGGATGCTCTGGCTTGCATTTCCAGTTTGGATCTGCAAATGTCTGACCCAAGCTTTGACCAATAATCTCTCTGCTCACAACTGCCTGCCAGCTTGATATTCTGCCCAACTCAAACCTCTGTATGCAGATTTTAAGTAATTGACTAAATTTGTTAGTAATTCCAGATAATATCTAAAGATGAGAAGATAACATTAAAGGAAAAATTTTAAATCTTAGAATCACATGTGTAGAATGATTAAAAGATTTCAATTGATTGAGGAATTTGTGAGAACTGACAAGCAAGGAGAGGAGGTAGAGGCAAAGGATTTAGCATCGCCAGTACCTTTCAGAGTCAGAGATGATTTACCAAGAGTTTTTAGCTACTTATCATATTATTTTCTCTGAAAAACCAGCAAACATTCAATATCCAAATGGATACAAAGAATGTAAATGGAAACCTATTGGTATAAAAGATCTACAAGAAATTAAGCAAACAGTAGTATCTTATGGCATACATTCACTATTTGTTAGGGAGATGGTAAAGACATGGCTTTCTCAAGCATTGGTTTTAATTCATCTCAGTGGTGCTAGAAGATGGGCTGCAGTTATGGTGGAAGTGCTATTGGAGAGAGGAGGCTAAAGCTCTAGAACAGCAAGGTAGAGTTAAAGGGTTGGAGGCTTCCTAAGGTCAAATTCTTGGCAAGGGCCGTTATGCTGATCTACAGAGTCAAGCTATTTACAACAATCATATCTTGTCCCTATGCCACACAAGAGCCTTAAATGCTTGGAACAGTATTCAAAAACTAGGAAGTATAATTGAATCATATACTAAGGTCATGCAAGGCCCAAGAGAACCCTTTAGTGACTTTTTACAAAGATTAACTGAAGCTGTACAAATAGGGGTAACAGATCTAGAAGCTAGACAAATACTTATTGAATCTCTGGCTTTTGAAAATGCCAACTTAGAATACAAAATGATACTTGGGCCTTTAAAGATCAGATCAGCACCAATGGCTGAATGGATTCTACACACAATCAATGTTGAGTCATTTGACTATAATATTGAGGCTTGGGTAGGAGAAACAATTTCCAAAGATATGAAGAGACATCAAAATACTAAATGTTTTAATTGTGGTAGAATAGGACATCTGAGAAGGTATTCCTAGAAATAATGTTTCCTCTGGGAATGACAAAATAAAAGGTGTCAATCTTCTAGATTATGTGGAAGATGCAGCAAAGGCTGACATTGAACCAATGAATGTAGATCAACAAGAAACAGACAAAGCAACCATTACCATCAGGAAATTCCTTAGGGGGGCCTCTCATGAGCCTCTAGATCAGATGTGGTCCAGTCATCCCCAATCACTGTGGAGAACATGCCTCTCCAGGAAAATTAAAAAATCCTGTGCCTGTTGTAAAAAACCATACTGCTGGGGCTGGAGAGATGGCTCAGAGTTAAGAGCACTGGCTATTCTTCCAGAGGTCTTGAGTTCAATTCTGAGCAACCACATGGTGGCTCATAACCATCTGTAATGAGATCTGGCACTCTCTTCTGGCCTGCAGGCATACATGCAGACAGAACACTGTATATATAATAAATAAAGCTTTAAAAAAAACATACTGCTATGGATGAAAGAATAAACATGGAGGATGGATTAAAAATTCCAGTATAAAATAGAAAACATATATTTTGACCAAATTCTATAAATGATCAAAGGCCAAAGCTGAGAGTATGAACAAATAAAATTGGTTAATGGATATGGGTGCAGATGTAACCAATATTATTTCAGAATCTTGGCATCTAAATTGACCTCTTCAGAAGTGTGCACAGGATGTGGAGTCTGAGGATGATCTCAGAACTCATCCTCCATGGCTCCTCTACCTTAATCATGAAGGGAAGGTCTCTCAATCAAACTCAGTTTTCCAATATGGCTAGTCTCCATAGCCACCTTGCCCTGGGGTTCCTCAATTACAGTTGGTTCCTATACACAGAGAGCATTTATATAATTTCTGAATTCTCATCCTCATGCTTGTCATCTCCCCAGCCCTCTTCTGACTTTTTAATAATTTTCTACTAAGCTAGGAACTATATATTTCCTGAAAAGATAAAAGATAGTGGACTCTTGTTAACACCTGGACTTGGCAAAATTAAATCTTGGCAAAGCAAAGCCATTTTCTATAAATTTCTTTGATTGGTTATTTTGTGAATTTTACTCATTTTTTACACCCTGTGCTGGGACTAAGGCTGTGGGACTGGCTCAATAGTTAAGCTTTTGTACTGCTCAGCTAGAGGACTAAAATTCGGTTCCTAAAATCGACATGCAATGACTCCAAGCAGTTCACGGGGATTCAATGTCTCCTCTGGCCTCTGCCAGCACTGCAAACATGAACTATTCACTCACCAGATATACATGCATACACATAACTAGAAGGAATAAACATGAATCTGATTTTATAAACATTTATGATCTGGTAGTGATCAGTGGTATTCCAGCTGCTAGCATACCTAAGACCTGGATTCTGCCATTAGTTCTGCAAGGAATAAATAAATACCTAAACATGAGAAAATGTTGCTTTAAAAGAAAGACTATTGGGGCTGCAGAGATAGCTTATGGTCAAGAGCAAGCACTGCTCTTCCAGAGGACCCAACCTGAGTCCCCAGTGCATGTCAGGGGGTTCACAGCTGACTGTAACTCGAGTTCTAGGGGATCCAGCACTCTTCTCTGTCTGCCATAGAACTACACTCACATCCACAGACACACAGAGAGGGGCAGGAGAGGAAGTGTGAGGGGAGGGAGTGAATAGGGGGATGAAGGAAGAAAAGAGAGAGGGAGGAGGGAGGAGGGAAAGAAAGAGAATATGAATTAAAAATAGCAATAAAATCTAGAACAAGCCTTATTAAAACCAAGAGTGTTTCCTTAATCTCTATGTTTGAACTAAGGCAACTCCCAGGGGCAGTGGCTTGGAATGGAACTTTCCACCAAATATTCCAGACTCCTTGGGCATAGGGGTGTTAGGGGCTGAGGTGATGCTTCCAATCAAAGCATTCAACCCAAAGTAAGTAATCTCCATTAAGGTTGACTGAACTATTCTTAAATCTATCAAAACCCAACATATATTCAGGCTGAATTATTTAAGATCTCTTAATTCTACATTTTGCTCATTTTTTAAAAAGTGAATTTGCATAGCCATGCAGAGGAACAACAAAAGCCTTAGCACCACACAAGGCCATTCTGGTAGATGTTAATCTATTATCTTAGGAACACACAGTAGCTATAGATACTCCAAAGTGCATACTAACCCAAGCTATCATCTAGAACATACGGAATGGTATGTGGCCATCTAAAGATGTCTCCAATGATGGAATTCTTCCCTTGAGGCTGTGAAAAATAAATGTGAAAAGGATCAGTTAGGTAAACTAGACAAAGCCAATCAATAATCAATCTGGAAATAAATGGAGTTTATAGTTCTACCTGGTAGCTCAAAACAATGGGGCATGAGTCTGAATTTTGGCCATAATTTAATAAAGTTTATGGAAATACTAACTAATTTATATATTTAACATGAAGCTAAAGAAGAAATGATACTCAAAAAAGATTGCTGGAAACTACACTATAAGTATGTTTAATATTAAAAGCACATAAAAACACATAAAAATACATAAATATTAAAAACACATAAGAACAGGCTTTTGATATCTCCATAGTTAAGGCTGCCTGCTGCTCTTTAAAAGGATCTAAGTTCAGTTCCCAGCACCCACATCAACAGCTTGCAATTGCCTCTAACACTAGAGGATCCAGTGCCCTCTTCTGGCAGCCATGAGCAACTGCATGCATGAGGTACACATACCCTCATGCAGGCTCAAACACACAGGCACACACAGCATAAATATGGTACACATAATTTCATGCCAGCTCACAGCATGCATATGATATATATAATTAAAAGAAGGCTCACACATGTACAAATAAATAAGTAAGTATACAGAAGAAAAGTAGTAACTAAACCAAACTTTAAAAATATGCATCTCAGGAAAAAAAAAAGCAGACATAAGATGGATGAAAATTTTCAAATTTTTCTAAAGGAGGGTCTGGAGAGACGGCTCAGCTGTTAGAGCACTTGCTGTTCTTGCAGAGGGCCCAGTTTATTCCCAGCAGCCATGTGGTAACTCAAAACCACCCATAACCCCAGTTCCAGGTGACTCAATGACCTCTAATGGCTCCAGTGGCCCCAGACACACACACGGTACAGAGATACATGCTAGCAAAACACTCATACACATAGGATAAAAATAGACGGATAAAAATATTTGTAAAGTAATTTAAACATTATAATGAAGATGAATGATGTTTTATTAGTGTATCTACTCTGGCAATATAACAAATGTCATCCCAGGCAACAGAAATGCCTGGGTAGTAAATGCAGCAAGGTCTGCAAACTTGAAAAGCAGGTGCTTTATCCATTGAGTCATCTCTGCCACAGCCACCCATTTAGAAGATAACTTTGCTATGGGAAATGGGCTTCCAAGTGGAAAAGATTATAGAGAGGGAAATGAAATATTTGAAACGGAAGGACGAGTTTGAAGGCTATGAGAAACATACAAGGAACCAAAGGACAGGACTTGGATTATGATGCTGGGGAAAGTGTATGACTCAGGAGAGTCGTAGACAGGATGGCAGGGAGCGCTAATCGGCTGGGAAGGGGTGGGGATAGCTTAGGAGCAAAGGGGACTCCTTATGTGTTTCCTTGAGATGAAGTAAGTGAAGCAATGATGAGCAGCTGGAGAGGAAGATTCTGGGGAGGGCTCTCGTGGGGGAGGTCAGAGGACATCTGAGAGTTGCAGTGTCTTGTAGACATTCACATGCAGTGTACCAAGGGAACCTGGGGCTCAGGGACAGGGCAGGGCTAGAGTCACCCATTGGCAGTCCTCGGCACAGAGGGCTCCTGTGATGCCCTGGCTCAGGTGAGAAGAAGAAGCAGAGAGAAAGGAGGGTCCAGGACAGGGGGAGAGCTTTCGGTGGCAACTCCTTCCCCCATTTCCCTTTCTTCCCTTCTTCTTCCTACCCTGTCATCCTCTCTCCCTTCCATACCCTCCTCTTCATCCCTTCCCTTTCCTTCCCCTTTCACCCTCTTTCCTCCATCCTTAATTCCTCTGCGTTGCTTCCCTACTCTCTCCTTCTCTTTTCCTCTTCTCTTCCTTTCCCTCCACTTTCTCCACCTTCCCTCCTTTTTCCTCTTCCTCTCCTGCCCCTCCACCTCCCCTTCTTTTTGAGCTATTGGGATCAAACTCAGCAAGAGCCTCATTACACTGTATCCCCAGCTGCAGTTTGAGTTTTTGTGATGAGATTGGGTAGCACAGGCAGGATTTGAACCTGCAGCTGTCCTGCTTCAGCTGCCTAGCAACATGCCACGCTAGCTCACAGCTCTGCTTCTTCAAGGAGGGCCTGAGAGATGAGTCGCTGATATGGGGTACAAGGGAGTGACTGCAGAGTTTTGGGGGGAATTGTGGGATTTTGCAGCTCACTAAGCTCTATCGGATAATGTCTGTGTCCGAGGCCATATATATTGTAAATTATGAATGATCTTGTTAATTTGTCTGTTTTTGTAAGTTTACATAAACTTACAAAATAATTCCAATATTAGAATTACAAACACATTAAGTATCTCTGGTTGGCTCCAACACCTACAAAGGGATAGTTAAGTTCTTAAATTTTTAAAAATGTGGCAAACTAACAATGATCTCTTGATCACTGAACTTTTGTTTGTTGGTTGGTTGGTTTGTTTTGCT
>LOEQ01015814.1:1227-14653 GCA_001685075.1 Bramus lutescens | reverse complement strand
AGAGAGAGAGAGAGAGAGAGAGAGAGAGCCAGCAAGACACAACAAGGCAACAACATGAGTTGACTATAACCTCCCCATGGTCTGGCTTCATGTGGGGCATCAAGCAAGGGGCTCATGCATTAGTCTGCAGACTGGCGGGCGCAACACTGCCGCCACCAAGGCATCATGCAAAACTGGAGACTGAGGAGCCCTCTGCTTCCTCATTCCCACGCCCACATACTCAGGGCCAACTGGATGCCTTCACAGGCCCTAAGCACCCAAACATTGCTGCAGACTCCTCCTCACCCACGTCCTTCCAAACAAAACACAACCAAAGCTTGAAGCAGACAGAAAAGTGCCCTGCGAAGCTCCTGTCTTTCCCAGAAGGCCCATTTGGCTGCTTCTCTTTGGAAATATCAAGCATTGCCGTCTGCAACAAAAATATCCCTTTTCTTTTTTCTGAAACTGCCATTGAAAAGTTTTTCATGAAAGCTTGGCCATGTTGTACTCTGGCTTAACAACTTAATTCACTGCTGTAAACACTCTTTGCATTAGGGTTGCTGACTTTCCTTACCACCCAGTCCCCTGTGAAGTCAACGATCTTGAGTACAGGCATCGCTGACTGCACCAGAAACATAGATAAGGATGCATGGGACATCTCTAAAATGTGTCTGCCACCAAAGGAACTCTGTGGAGCTCGGGACCTGCATCTGCAATCAAGGTTGGTGCTCTCTGAGAAGATGTTTAAGAGAGGTAATTCCTACTAAAGACTCAGGGAAGAGAAACACCAACTGCCTGACCTTGAGAAATTCTCCCTGAGGAGCAGAGACCCTACCCAAGTCAGCTGTCTGTTAATGGAACTCAGAAGAACCATCAAACTAGCTCAACAAATGTCAACCCAGAGGACAGAACAAACCCAGCTAGCACTGAACAGGATGTGATCTCACTACCCAATTCGGAATTCTTTCATTCAAATGCAGCTACTGTTCAAGGTTGGAACAACCAAGCATCCTGTTTTTAAGGAGAGATCTAAAATTCTCGTCCAGCCTAGCACCCAGGAAACTCTAGTGTCCAAAAGTGTGTGTTTGTCTTAAATGTCAGTTTTTGAAGCTTAGATTGCACTCTTCCCATAGAACAACAGTCTACAGGGTTACCAGGATCTTCGGCCACACTAAGAAGTCATTACCCTATAGGACCCTAGGTTTTCACTGAACAGTACCAACAGCAGACTGGAGGACATTATCTCTTCCACTGAAGTCCCAGCAGTGCAGAAAGCAAGCCACAGCACAGGGAGAGGAAAAGCAGAGATGAGCAGAGAAAGAATCCTGCAAGCCCTCTGTGAGGTTCCTTCACAGTTAAGCCATATATCTGCTGGGGGCCACTATACATTGAACAATGCCTGTCCTGGATTTTCTACATGTTCATAAGGCTCTTTCTGTTCAACTTTAGTGTGAAAGTGAAAACTATAACATATGGGTCCTTGCTGGCTCCCTTCCCAAACTGTTTTGTCTGAATGCCCTCTGCTCCCTGAATTTTGAAGGTAACTTTGCTATTACAACCAGAAAGGTATTTCTGGACCATCGTAAAATATCAATATGATCCCTTAGGATTACCATGACACCATATTTACCAATCTTTTTGTACTTGTGGGAAATCTAAGTTTTTGCCTAAATGTATGTAATTATATACATCCACATGACATTAAAATCTCTAGGTAACAGCAGATGGGTCTTCTGACAAGGATGGAGAGTTATTTACTACTACAACCTGAACAGAATTATGTGTTAACATTGTGCCTGGATGTATGTAAGTGCGTTTGTTCATGCCCAATGCCCTGGGATTGAGGAAGAGGGCACCAGCTCTGCCGGAACTGGAGTTTTAGAAAGTTGCAAGCTACCAGGTGGGAACCAAACCCCAGTCCTCTGCAAGAGTACCAGGTGCTCTTAGCTACCAACCCATCTCTAGCCACCTATTGTCACATTCTTTACCTTAGTCCTCATGCCCATCACCAAAGACACCCAACACACACACTTAACCTCTAGGCCACCTTGCATTGAGCTCATTTCCTTGGGGGTTTGAGTCAGGAAAGTCATGCATGTTCCTGGTTGGCCTGGCATCATGGTGATGTATGAAGAATAAAGGATCTAATCCAAGGGTCTTGAACAATAAGGGCATGTGGAATATGACATGGAATTTAGAAACAAAAGCAACAGTTTAGTTATTCTGTTCACAGAGAAACTGGATAAAATTTATTCCACTTCCCAACTTCAAGAAAATTAAAATAATTCCCTTCCCCATCAAGATTCAGTTATTTTTCTGGCTATAGCCCTTCAACTGTCATTTTAGAGGAGGACCAACTATGGCAATCTTTTATTTGGATAAGAAATGGAGTACAATGGAGCCCAGGCTTAAAAAAAGTAGTTTCGAGCTATGAGAGAGTGCTAATGCAAGCGCTTTCTCAGAGAGAGAGAGCCACCTGCGATAATCACAGGCTTGATAAAGGAGCATCTAAGCAAGAACTGCCCTAAGAGGGCAAATAACTAACTGCCCATACAATCTCTGCTGGCAATGGTGGAAACCCTTTTGCCATTGGAACCTATGGAGACCATGTGGGATAGTGGGGCAAGTGATAGTTTTCCAATATGAAGACACTGTAACAGGGTGGAAGGGCCCACTCTCACTCTGGAATCAATGCCAGCAAACTACCTCACTGTCATCTTCATGTCCTTCTCTTGCCCTGCCAAGAACTTCTTTTTCCCATAGCTATCACTTGTAATATTGGTAAACATTGTGCTCATGAGCTCACATCTAAATTCTTATGTTCAAACTTTGGGTGCTGTGCTGGCTGGTCTTATGCCAACTCGACACAGCTAGAGTCACAGAGAGGGATAAGCCGCAACTGAGACAAGCCTGTAGGCAATCTTAATTAATGCTTGATGGGGGAGGGGCCGGCCCATTGTAGGTGGGGCATCCCCTGGCTGGTGGTCATGGGTTCTTCAAGAAAGCAGGCTGAGCAAGTCATGAGGAGCAAGCCAGTAAGCAGGACTCCTCCATGGCCTTGGTATTAGTTCCTGCCTCCAGGTTCTTTCCCTGTTTTAATTCCTGTTCTGGCTTCCTTCAATGATAGTCTATAATACAGAAGTGTAAGACTAATAAACCCTCTCCTCCTCAAGTTATTTTCTGGTCATGGTCTTTCACTGCAGCAGTAGTAACCCTAACTAAGACAGAGGGGTTGTTGCATAAATAGTTTTCTTCAATGTAATAATAGCAGCACAGTTAATTTTTTAATGCATGTGCAAAATCTATCTATCATCTACTTTATCTGGTCAAATGTCCAGGAAAAACCAACTACTCTAAGAGTTTGGGTATCACTATTATTCAGCATGAATTAGGGACCAGGGGCCCGCGAGTCAACCAGGACAGTTAGCGACTCCATCACCACAGCTCAATACTTCATTCTGTAGAGGAAGAGGAAAAGGATGGGGCCAAGAAAGAAATGCAGATGCAGGAAGAAGCGGGCAGGTTGGTGTGCCAAAGCCTACATTTGTTTTCCACAAAATGCCTCAGAAGTAACCACAAGATTCTCAACACCTGGAAACTTTGCCATTCAGTCATGCCTTAGTACCCTCCAGACCTCAAAACATGGAGTCTGAATTTACCCAACTTTACTGCATGCCCATTTGACATTACTCCATATATCTGAATGCATGAATGTAATAACAAGAATCCCAACAAAGAGTACTCTTTTCTTTTTTGGGGAATTCTACAACTTTGCATGCGGAAGGCCTGTGTACATTAACCAAAGGTTTCAGACTCTACGATCTAAAAAGAAGCAACCTAAATTTGTGTTAATTTCAGATCACAATACTTCTGATACATTTGCATAACGTTATGAACATAAAGTGCACCCCCACACACATATCCACATCCTCCCAAAGTCCTGCCTTTCAACATCTAACTCACAAGTGTGTTGTAAGGAGGAAGAATCAGTGGGACAATGGTGAGTGGTAGTATAGTTGTGTCTCTTGCCTGTCTCCGTATGCCTGTGCAGGTAAAGGGTGGCTGTGACTCTCCTCCACATCGAAACTACTCAGCAAATCACATCTAAGGGGAGGTGACAGCAGGGAAAAGTGCTATCTCCCGATCAATCGCACCTGTTTACCCACCCTCAAAGGTTTCCAGCAACTTTGCCCTCTCCTCTTCCAGGAATAATGCCCCCATTGCAGGAAGGATTTCCAGAAGCGCTATCTAGAACAATCTTCCTTACCAGCTATTTCCAATTTCTGCTTCTAAAGGAAACTTTTTATTTACACTGAGCTCAGTGACATTCTGAAAGGCTTCCAACTCAGTACTTCAAATTATCTCTAATCATCTTCAAAACTGTTCAAGCGGTGGGAAAACTTGAGCATGATTGCTGAGCATAGACGGCCTTCCACTGTGAGGCAGGGATAACAGTTCCCACCCAGCTCGATACAAACTACCAGGCCTTGGTAAGGTCTAAAGTAAACAGCATGGCAACTTGTAGCATGGGGTACAAGAGCATCTCCAAATTCCTGTTCCAGAAGTTAAACAAAGAAGTTAAAGCTTTGAGAAACATGCTTGGCCTGCTGTCCCCAAGGCATCAAAGTATTTAGGGCACATTTTGAGCAGGACTGTGCCTTTCTACACTTTATCAGAAGTGACAGCAGAAATCAGAAGGGCTTTAACTGGGCTCATCTGGAAGTGTCCCTGTACCACAGTCCCCACACAAAGTTGGTCGAGCCAGATTTGAGCCTTGCTTGGTTGACAGTGTCAACTCCTCACCCTGTGCCTTGCTCTTCTGATGACTGCACAGCTCTTAGATGGAAATCGTTTGCACAGAGCCCAACCCACAAATCGACACAGTGATAAAGGCTTCTCCCCAGGACATGCAGTTCAAGCTGAGAGCCAGCCAGGCTGCTGTTTGAGGTCCTGCTACAGAACAATGCATTCTCATTGAGAACAAAGAAACAGTGCATCTGGCATCACATGGCATTGGGTGGCCATGAAGCGCAGAAGACAGTTTCTTGTGCCTTTGAAATGAATGCTTCTTAAAGCTAAGGAGGTGCACGCCACAGAATGAGCTGACTTTCTTTTCTAGAGGCGTATGTAATTTTTAAAAGGAAGCATTATAAATAGAATGCACAATTTCTATAATATATAGTGACTTTTTCACAGTAGTGGGGCACTAAGAAAAGTTTTCCCCTGCAGTGGGGAAAATCCAAAGAAAAGCAAACCGCTTCTGAGATTCCCCTTATGTGATCCAGGATGGACAATGGTCTAAAATGAGAAGAAATCCAAATATGAGGGGCCTATTCAGTTTGCGTGTTTCTGACAGCATGCTGATGATGCTATTTCACTAAGTGCAACTTTCCAGACAGCTATGTAGAAACCAAGCTCCAGTCAATAAACATCCCAAGTAGAAGCTCCTCAAATGCTATGGACTTATCCATTAAATCTTAACACCATAACAAATTAGCAGAAAAGGTTCATTTATTTTGATCATATCTTGGTATCTTTTCTTTCATAATCAACTTTAAATAATAATATTTTAACTGGTTTAATGAAGGCCACTACACGTTCATGCCAAACGAAGCTTCTTCCATTGAGTGGCTGGATGGAAGCAAAGTGGGGGCTTTGGTTTGACTGCATGTTTTATTTCCCACTTAAGTTCATCCCAAACAATCTGGATGAAACTTAATTTATGAAAGAGACTATATAGCATAGGAAGGCTTACCTACAAATAATAAAACCAAGTCACCAGAGATCAAAACGTATGGAAGTGACTCTCTATTAAATCTGAGATTCAAAATATCCAGAATAGATACACCATAAATAGGTTTAAAAACGTTAAACACAATAGGGTTTATCTGTGATTATCCAGTATGGTCTACTTTAATAATCTTGGTTATCAATATGCAATCTAAATTAAAAGTCATTATGAAAGCACAGCAGGCCACTCAGCTATGTAAATGTTACAGTAAAGGCCACAAAGCCATTGCTTTCAAATTTTGTTGGTTAGAGGAATAATAAAAGTATTTTTTCAAGTATTTGTAAGTAAATAATGAATGTCTTCAAATTACAAAGCTGCATATTAGGTGGTGGCTGAGGTTGTAGCTAACCCCCATGAACTAGAATCAGTGTCTAGCAGAAACAATTAGGAATTTATGTGTAGTTATGTCCAATATGTCTCCCTGGTCACCTAACTGTACCCACAAGCACCCTCGGAGACTTGCTCCCACAAGCAAGAATGTCTCCTACTTAAGTGCTCTGGCTTCACATTCAAGTGACCACCTTCCATTGCCCATGCTTCCCTGTCTGCCTGCGGACGGCATCTGAAACTCATGTCCTTCGTTTCCAACCCACTGCTGGGTAAAAGCACATTCTTTTTGTGGTTGTGCTCTTAACACAAAGTCTCGTAGCAGGAACTCAAAACCAGGTTATGTAAGCAGAAAAGAGAGCTGCCCGAGCCACAGAGAAAAAGACATGCGGCATTGCTTACTTAAATCCCCAGCCTGTGCCCCCAAGGACAATAGCTGCTACCAGGATGGCACCAGCGATGGAGCCTATTATGAGATTGGTGGCACTAGGACCTGTGACAAAGGATCATGGGAAGAAAGTCATGTGAGCCAACTACTTTCATTACCACAAGAGAAAGACAGGTAAGCAGCTTCAGGAACTAAAACCCTGCTGTGCAAGGTCCCTAAATGTGTTCATTGCTTTCTTGTGTTAGCTTTAATCCCATGCCGGATGCCTCTGTCAAGTGATTGGTTGGATTAGTTGCCTTTGAATCTACCCTTTCTTTGCCACTGATGTTAAATTCATCTTCCTGAAAACCTGAAACAGAGCAGCTCCATCTGCTTTCAGGGCACATGTGTTGTCTTTTCCTCCTCTTTCCCCGTATTATAAATCAAACAGGTTTGTGCAAATAAAGAACAGGGCTCCATTAGCACAGGCTCCAGCTGATTGTCAAACACAGGAGACAAATGATCCCCTGACCGTGCTTCTCCAACCAACAAGACAACCAACACAGCACATTCTTTAAGGTTTGTTTTTTCTTTTGTTCTATACTGGGAGACAGGGAGAATTTAGTCAGAAAAGGTCAACCAATAAAGATTTGGCTTTGAAATTTTGTCCTCAGATATTTTTTCCTGGTTCTTCAGTGTTAAACCCCCCAAATGGGCTTGCAGATACAGGAGACCTAAAATTTATAAAAGTAATCTCTAGGAAACAGAGGAGGGAAAGACTTCTTTACATTCCATTTGAGAATATCTTTTAAATTTTCATTTCTCACTAATAAATCTGAAATGTGGCAACATATTTAAAAAGCAGAGAAGACGTCAAAGATGACAACATGCAGTGAAGGGACCACCATTGATAAGTTGGTAGAAATTACAGTAACTCCACTTTTCTCCTGCATTCGTCCCTTAAAGATCAAAACAACATTGTACGTAGTTTAGATGTTTAAACTAAGAATGAAATTTCACATCCTCCAGTATCTACTATGCATACACATATCAGTGCCCCCTAATACCCAAATACCTTCAAGTGCTAGCAACATATACCTGCCCATAAGTCACAAACTAGCCAAATTCGCTGGTTTTCCTAAAACCCTTAGGTTTATTACAGACATTCATTGCCAGACAGAAGAATCTTTCTTCTCTCCTCACAGTAGTGGACACCATTGGTGACATCATCACAACTGTGACAGCTCTGCCCAGAAACCACACAGAACTAGAGGTGGGGGTGGGGGGGTAGAGGGTGGTACAACAGGGTAGCAGGATGGGGCCTTCTTTGGTTCCTGGGCTTTGACATGCTCTTAAATCACAGAGGGTCTATAGAACATGAATCTCAGTGGCCTTTGGAGACAGATCGAGGATAATGAATAACAGCAATGAGAATGGTAAATGCCTGTGAGAGACTGTATAGTGAGCACCAACTCCACTCATATTTGACATATCTCACTGATTCCTCCCCAAGGAACATGTGAGGCAGGAATGTGGGCCATCCTGACTTCAAGACTTGTGTTGTAAATCAAAGGTCAGCAGACCAGAGCCTGCAGATCAAATTTGCCCTCACTATCTGTTAGGGCAAAGACATTTTGCTGTAGCAAAGCCACGCTTTTTTTAAAACCTATATACTGACTATGGCTGCTTTTGGCAGCAACGTTGAATGGTTGTGATGGACACCTTGCAGCTAGGAAGACAAAACTATGGACACCTGGCCCGTCACAGAAAGTTGGTGAATGACTGCTCTGACGAAACTTCACTCTACTCCCACATTTCCTTCCACTTCTCCACGGTGCAATCTGAAGAAATCGCTTTTTCAAAAGTAGTCATAGTACCATGTATGCACCTACACTTAAGTCAGCTTGCATTTTGTTGGCTCAGAAAAGAGGTTGGAATCAAATTCAATACAGAATCCACAAGAAATGATTCCTGGTATACAGCTCTAAACTAAGGAGTAGAAATTTAGATGTTAAATCTGCTCCTGGAAACCTTATTGATTAAGTGAACATTGCACTATCAATTAATCCAGGATGTATTAAAACTATGTTGTACTATATGGTTCTATTTCCTAAAAATTTATTACTTATCAATTACAAATAAATGGAACTTGAAGGGGGAAAGTCAGTAAGCCACTAGAGAAAACATTCATGAAACAAGAACAGCACAACTTATTTTTATGGAAAACATCATACACTTATACACTTACCTGTCAAAAGCATAAATAGCAACAAATTAGCCACACTGGAAAGGACGGATGGGAACAGATGCTGGCAACAGGGCTGTTTACAACAAAGGTTTGGTTTTTGGTGTGTGTGTGGGGGGGTCCTATCCATCTCTAAGGCTTGAGGGATGACCAAAATTTACTGCTTTGGCTGTATCAGAAGACACTGAAACTGTGGCCACTAAGCGTCAATTGAGAGGATCTTTTGAAAATGACCTGTCTTCTTAGAATTTCACATAAATTTCCATGCCTAGAATTTGGCCCTGGTATAGGAACATTTAGCCAACAGTCACAAGGTGCATCTTGCAGGAACAAGTTCTTGTAGTCACACATATTAGCACTGTTACATGCTTCATTTTCTCACAGATAAAAAGAAATACAAGCCCCTTTCCAGTGTTCCTCCCTCTCTCCTGATCTAACTGGCTTCACAGACTATATTGATGGATCATGAGTTAAAGGGCATAGGGCTAAGCTGGGCATGAGGGTTCACATCTGCAATCCCAGCCCTTAGGAATCTGACGCAGAAGGATTGCTGCAGGTTAAGGCTAGCCTTGGCTACACAGTAAGTTCCAGAGGAGCAAAGCAATTGAGTGAGACAAGACTCTGACTCAATATCGTTTTGGAAAGACCCACGGCTGGCCAGGCCTCCCGACTACAGAAGAACAGCTTCATGTGTAACGTACACACCTGCTCCCTCCTACTGCTATCTTGTGCCCAAACTGCCTGACTCGAGTATGTAAGGAGAGCTAATGTGTGTCCAGCTAGTGCAGCTGAGGGCTGTGCTGACCGTGGACATGCACACGCTTTGGGCTAAGTCAAGGATAGCTGGCGTCTCCTTGAGACTCTGATAATTCATTCTTTCACCACTATAAAATGCTAGCAGAACCCCAGGACACAGAAACACAATGTTTGAAGGGCGACTCCTGCCGTGTGTGTGTGTAAATGCTCTCTGGGTAATGAAGAAAAACAGGCTTCCTGATAAGCTAACCAGCGCCTAGCAACTTCAGCCACCGGGAGGGTGTGGATCAAGGGCAGCGAGAGAGCTAAACTCAAGCCTCAGGAGCATTTAATGGGTAAGTGACACACGACACACTGGGTAGACACCGCATATTTGAAAGACAAACCAAGCAGATGAATTGCAGCTGTTCCCTAAAATTGTGTGAGTTTGAAATCAATATATTTTCATTTTTCATGTTTCTTGCTCCAGTGTTTATGAAAACTTCAAAGTTGAACTATGAACCAACACTATCACAACAAAAAAGAAAGGAAGAAAAAAAGAAAAAGAAAGCAGTGTCCTTAATGTCTTCTTTTGAAAAACTGAGTTGAAGCCTTTTATATCATTCTAAACAAATAGAAAAGCAATCAGTGGTTATCCTTATCACCATCTTTACAAAGTGTGATAGCTGTTGGTATTTCTAACTGTATATGGATATATATATATAGATAGATAGATATATAGATAGATAGATAGATAGATAGATTAATTAGAGAAGTAAAGGTAAATTGATTAAAATGCTTCTATAAAACTCTCACACAATCATTTTGCCAATTAATAGAAAAAAATCTGTACAACTGGGAGAGCAAAGGAAGTTTGGGGCTCCTGCCTTAATTGTGAATAAGTACCCCAACATTGTTTTATGCCCCACATTGTTCCAGACAGGAGAAGGTTCTAAAGTGCATGAGAAAATCACAAGACACAAAGACGTCCACATCACACCACAGATCACACCAGCGCAGGAATGACCAATAAGACAAAACATGGAAGGCTCAGGGTTCAAGCGTCACCTCATACACCAAGCACCAAAGAAAGACACGCAGAAACTCACGAGGGTATGCTTACTCTATTCCCCACCCTGTGCCTCCAAAAATCACCCCCAGGGCCAGAATGGTGCCAGCCACAGCCCCTATGAGCCTGCTTGTGGCCATGTTCACTGTGTGGAGGGAAAACGGAGATTTTTTTTTAACAGAGGAAATTACACACTGATTTCACTATCATACAAAATAATCTCTCCAGGAAATGCTCTGAAAGTTGGCTAAATATGGATATCTTTGCTTTTAAAGTTTGAAACTGAGATGGACATACACTGGAGAATATAAGAAATAATTTTTATCTTCAAACTCTATATACCCTGCTTTAAAGCAGAATCCCTTTAAATATTTTTAAGCTCATAAGT
The DNA here is from genome assembly GCA_001685075.1 of Bramus lutescens. Lineage (NCBI taxonomy): Eukaryota > Metazoa > Chordata > Mammalia > Rodentia > Cricetidae > Bramus > Bramus lutescens. The sequence continues at coordinate 3,752 of LOEQ01015814.1, read as the reverse complement.
AGCCCAATTTGAGTTATAGTTCTTAGCAGTATGAAGCAAAAATTTAATTATATTACAGCAAATCTGTATTTTAATTATAAACTAAACATTTATGCATAATTTTTTTCAAACTGCAAAATATGCTTAACATCATCTAAATGAAGAACCCATTATCCAATTTTTTGAAAAGACATTCAAAAGACTAGCTTTGAAATTCTGTGCAATTTTCCTGGGAAGTTATTAAAAGGTATATTCTGAATAACTACAAAGTTTGGATTTCAGTCATAGGAAATGGACATTTGGTTCTTTGGCCACAGATTCCAGCATCTATCTGTGTGCTAAGAGGAAGCCAGGGGAGGTTGCTGTAGGCCACCAGGCAGTTATTGGTGCACAGCAGAAACACTCAACACCATGCACCACCACTTCTGTGCAAAGCTTTCAAGTGTTGAAAAACAGCCCTGGAACAGGTAAACACCCAAGACTTTCTCTACAAGACTACTTACACGAAGTCAGATAATTGAAATAGGAGGGAATATTATTTAGGGTTGGTTATGTCTGTAAGTGTTCAAGGGAACTGGTTCATAGGCACTTAGCTCTTGTTTCCACATAAATGAAAGGCAGTGAAGGCAGATGACCTTACCTATGGTAACAGTTCCCATCAACAGGACTATATTACACAGACTGAATGAACACAGGGGATCAGAACCAAGTGTTGAGACTCACAGCCACAACTGTCATGGTTCCTAGTGTTCATGGATCTTTTGGTAAGATATTATCTCAAAGGAAGAGACCCTGGCATCTCCTCTAAGTTCTCTAAGCCTGTCTAGCAATTTCACAATTACTTAATTTTATCACAAAGCAAATGATATAAATAAGAACCTAAGAGTTATTATCTAAACACAACCAGATATCTTCTAAAAAGTAAAAAGATAGAGAGACAACAAAGAACAGAGAAAGTCTAGTGAGAGCTAAGGGGAGGAGAAGGACGCGTTAGGTCATGGCATGACCACACGTGCCCAAACAAAATGATCCTACTACAGTTCAGAGTTCCAAACTGTGTAGACGGACACTGGGAAGGAAAGGTGGTTCAAGGATAAAACTTGTCTTTTTTTAAAAAAAAATCATTGATTTCAGAATACTAAATAAACAAATGTGTTAGTTCATAACTTTTTGGGGGAGGATGGTGTGTTTAAATTTTAAGTGCTGGCTCTCAGAGCTGAAACGAGTCAATCCCACTTTCCCCTCGACTCTTCTATAAAGTAGCTACAATAAATGACAGAAAACCATTTCCTTCCTCTCCCATAGAATGTGATGCTAAAGGAATACTTGTTGATTTTTAAAACTATAACGACCACATGAAAGAGGAATAACAATTTTGCAAACTCTCCCATGTTTGTGTGGTGCAATTCCTCCTTGGAGAAGGGAGGGGATTAGGTGATTCCGTGTGCACGGATTAGAAACCTTATCAGGGAAACAAAAAGAGAAAAAATGCTGCAGATACTTCAAGCACGTATTCCAGGCCGGCAGATAATGGGCCTTGATCAGTCCTGAGGAAGAATAATTATCTTCAGATTCGTAACAGACAAGTACTCTTAACAAAAGCAAATGGGAAGAGGCCGGTGAAGTGGCTTTCTCAGAGCCCATTTCTTACGTGCTTCTGCCGCTCTCAGCCCTAGCACACCGGAAAGACACAAAGATGCACCAGGTCCCTTGTTATGCTCCCGAATGGGGTTTTATCTCTTTAAATTCAGACTCAATCTGTTTTCAGATCTGTGTGGCAGGGACTGACTGCGTGACCGTCAGGTGGGCAGCATTTCACAGGGTCAAGTTTGCGGAGAAACTGCAGCTGTTAGCAGCTACAGTGGCAAATTGCAAATATTTTTCCTTGGGCCTTTGGAAGCTCACGACGTCACTTTTCTCCATACTCATTAGTTTGTTGTGTTTGTGTTCATTATTTTGCTCATTCGTATTCATCCGTTATCTACGAATGCCTCTTTTCCTCCTAGGCTCTATGCCGTATGCACAATGACATGCCTTTGTTTTCTCCTATGACCCTGACCATGGCCCTCTCAAGGCTCACAGCAGATGACACGGTACTGGTTGAGGGAAGCTTCATTTTGTCCCCTCGCTGTCTGACACACCTGCCCTTCTTTACAGCGTGCGGGTCGATCACGCTCATTACCTCAATATCTTTGCACGTGTGTGTGCTGTCTGTGGGTTTATTATTTTCAGTCCTGCTTCCTGTTCCCTAGATTGACTGGTCCTTAAAAAAATACAACTTTTAGTAACGGTGTCATATTAAAATGCAAACTATAAATTGTCTCCTTTTATTGAAAAAAAATTCTCTATTTTGCATGTAGAATTTCTGCACAGGTAAGCAGACTTCACACATTCAAAGGATGCTGCTCACTTAGAAGCTGCGTGTTCCTTTCTGAGTTTCCAAAGTAGGAAGGTTTCACCTATGTGATTCCAGGGGCCAACAGGGGCTAAGAGCTTCCACCCCGTGGCACTTCAAAGGTGGTCGGAAGCGAAGCCAGTCAGGACAG
>LOEQ01015813.1:15987-29912 GCA_001685075.1 Bramus lutescens | reverse complement strand
CACCCACCTAAGGGCTGGCCTATCAAAAGGGGCCAAGGCAGTCTCTTTATTAACCAATGAAAGCAACACATAGGCAGATGACCCTCCTACATCAATGGGCTATGTATTCTCCAGGCCAACCTGTGCTACACAGCAAAATCTTTATTAAAAAATAAAATTGTGTCACTTGTTGAAACTACTTCTTTTTTGTTTATGATTTTTGTTTGGGTTTTTCCCTCTGCATTTAACTAAAGATGTAATTTATCTTTTTAAAATGTCAACTTTTTATTTCATTTATCACAAAAATTTTAATCTGCTACTTACTGCCACTCTGTTATTGTTCTTTTTTCTACAAGACTTACATTTTACTCTTTTTCTCTTAATTTTCTGCTTCCTTGATGTCCAGTCTTTGATTATTTGCTTGTGATCTTTTGCCTCTTCTCCTTTCCCCTTTCCTCTCCCTTCCCCTCCTCCTCGTCTTTCCCTTCCCTTTTTTTTTGAGACAAGATCTTACTACGCACTCTAGACTGTCCCCAGCCTTGCAGTCTTCCTGCCTCAGCTTCATTTTTCTTCCTTTTTTTTTTGAAGCAGGTTTGAAGCAGGTGTTTCTTTAGCACAAATTCCCCTCTTAGAACTTTTTCTCTGATGGTTTGAGACAATGTCTTACTATCATGGTTCAGACTGGAGTCAGAATTGTGATCATTTTGCCTTTGCCTAGTGCTGAGATGGTAGATGTGTGTTACCATGTCCAGTTTAGAATTACTTTGTTTTGCTTCCTACCGGATTTGATGAGTTTTGTTTCTATTCCACTTATTTCATAAGTTTTAAATTATTACTCACTCAGAAGCATATTCCTTGATGCATGCACATTTGATAGTTCTTTTTACAATTCTCAAATTTTGTACCATTGTGATCAGAAGATATATTTGAAATGAATTAGATCTCTTTAAATGTGTCAACTGCTTTTTGGCCTTACATTGCTCCATTCTGGAGAATGTTTTTTGTGCACTTAGGAAGAGCATGTGTTTTTCTGCTTTGGTGGAATATTCTATAAATGTCTGTTACATGGTATTAGGGTACAGTTTATATTTATAGACGGTTTCTTTGTTTATGTCTGGATACTATTTCGATTGCTGATAGGAGGATGTTGAAGTTCCCTACTATCTTACTTAGTTTTCTCTTGTTGTGATAAAGCACTTCTACCAAAAGCAACTCGGGGAGGAAAGGGTTTATTTAACATTATAGGCTGCAACCTTCCTGAAGAAAAGTCAGGACAGAAACCTAGGCCCAGGAAGCTGAGCAGAGGCGGCAGAAGACTGCTGCTCTTTCACTTGCTTCCCATGGCTTGCTCAGTTTGCTTTCTTATACACTCCAGGACACCTGCCCAGCAACAGCACCACGCACCATGGACTAGGCTTTTCTAATCAATCACTGATCAAGAAAACACCCTCAGAAGCTTGCCTACAAGCCAATCTGATGGGACATTTTCTCATTTGAGGTTCCTTCTCAAGACTGTATCAAGCTGAGAAAAAAATGGACCATTACATGCACTGTTACAACCTGTGTCTTCCTAACATTCCTTATGAATACTTGGATCCTCTAACATTAAGTGATACATGCTTATCATTGTTACATTTATTAATTATTGTTGCATTCTCTATTCTTAATGAATCGACACCTTTACAGTTACATGATGATCTTTTCCCACTCTTTTAACAAAGTATGTGTAAAATGTAAAGTATGATTCATCAGATATAAGTCTCCAAACTCAATTTTGGTTCTCATTTGCATGGAATATCTTTTTCATGCCTTTCCCTTTAGTTTATGTGTATTTTCAAGCAAAATTAGTCTCTTCAGACAATGTAGAATTGGTCTTGTAGTTAATCCACTTAGCTGATTTTGTTTCTTTTAGGTGGAAGTTGCTGTTACTCTCAGAACCTACTACTGCCTTTCTGAGCATGTTTTTTGACAGTTTTGTCTCTCCTTTCTTCCTGTTTTCCTTTTCTGTCACTTGTCTTTGTGGTTTTGTGGCCTGGGGAAGTGCTAAGCTGTTTCCTCTCTCATTTGTTTATCTGTTGTAATTACTTTGTTTTTACTGTGCAACTCACATTTGAAGATCTTGAAGCTGTAGTATACATTTAATCTGGTCATAGTTTAGTATTGGCTGCATTCAAATATTATAGAATTATCTACATATAAATCACTTTATATATGTTAGTTTACATCTTTTGACATGTGTACTACTGTACAACTTGTGTCTATAACTAACTAGTGATCATTTTGACTTGTATTCTTCATAGTAGAAATTTGAAGGTTTTGCATTCTGACATTTTGATAATGTGATTTGTGAGTCTTCTGAATTTGATTATGATTTTATCCCACTGTCTCTATTAAACTGAAGTGTTTTGGCAGATGTTAACTATTTGTTGATATTAGGGAGTTCTAGAATTCCTATTTAATGTCACTGGTGTGCTTATTCATACTTTGTTGCGAGTCCTTTAATTGCTGTACATTTATTTTTATTTTTTAATTCATACTTATAAAATTTTGGAGAATTTTCAAAGAAAGTCACAAAGAAGTCCTATATAACTTCTGTTCAGTACCCTGAGTATCAAATAGTATTTTATATGACTACAGTACACATCAAATCCAGAACACTGCTATAGATGTAACTGTTAGATCCATGGCCTTCCATATTCCACTTTAGAGGGTCTCAGGGGTCTGTGAGCACCCCTTTGCAGCCTCCTGTCCCTCCAGACACTGCTAGGGACCACTAATAGGTCACTTGCTGCTCTCAGAAAGAGCTGAATCCACACACATCCACACACACACTCACCATCTGGGAATCAGTGACAAGGACTGTGGACACTTAGCATAGACCACACATTAACCAAGCCTTGTAATGTAGACCATCCCAATTCCCTGGGAACTTTTAAGAATGGACATATCTGTCTGTTGAGACTGAAGCCTCTTCATTCAGACACACACTATACCACTCATATGTCAAGAAGATTCATCTCAGCTCTTTTCTCTCCAACCTACTCACTTTTTCCTTTTCCTCTCCCTCCCTGAAAATCTAATAGTAACCCACAGAACTTTCCTAAGACTTTTCAAGTTATACTTGCAGTTATTTTGATTGTTTGTGTGTTTATCTGTATGAATGTATCAAGTACAGCTTTGTTGATTTGCATAGTTACAAACAGGATATTCTATCATATTGTTAGACTAAAGATGCAAGATTCCCAGTATTTATTTTGTCCCTAATCATATCGCACCCTCCACACCCATTCCTTAGTCCCTAGGTTAACTTCTATTTGTCATGTATGCCTTTTCACAAACATTTTATAAATAGAATCATATGATAGGCATTTCCCCTTATCTAGTGTAATTTTTTAAGGTTTGTCCACATCTATAGTTTGTTCATTTTCCTTGAACATGCCAGCTATTTAAACCCACTGAGGGTATCTAGGTGGTTTTCAGATTTTAATTGTTATGAATAAAACTGCTAAAAAACTGCGTGAAAGACGTTGCTTAAAGACAAAGTTTCATTCCTTTGGTTAAGATACACATGTTAGATTGTAGGCTAAGTCTGTTTTGCCTTTGTTTTACTTTTCTTTGTCTTTTTTGAGATAAATAGCCCTATGTAGCTCAGGATGGCCTTAAAACTCCTCCACCTCCTGTTCTGTCTCCACTGCATTACACAGCTTGCTCCAGCCACAGGATCGCCACATAGCTTTCCTGAAAGCACCGGTTTATGCCACCACCTCATTGTTGTCTAGGTTCTCGGGAATTGTGATTTGTAAGCTTGTTTTCTCTGCTTTATGTTTAAAAACCAATTATGAGTGAGTACATGTGATAGTTGTCTTTCTGGGTCTGGGTTACCTCACTCAAAATAATGTTTTCTAGCTCCATCCAATTTCCTGCAAATTTCCAGATGTCATTTTTTTCTGCTGTGTAGTACTCCATTGTGTAAATGCACCACATTCTCCTTATCNTGCTGGGTCTTGAGGAAGGTTGTTTCCTAATTTTCTGAGAAATCACCATATTGACATCCAAAGGGGCTATACCAGCTTGCACTCCCACCAGCAATGCAGAAGTGTTCCCTTTATCCCACAACCTCTCCAGCATAAGCTGTCATCAGTGTTTTTGATCTCAGCCGTTCTTACCAGTGTAAGATGGAATCTCAGGGTTGTTTTAATTTGCATTTCTCTGATGGCTAAGGATGTTGAGCATTCCCTTAAGCCTCTTTCAGCCATTTTAGATTTATCTGTTGAGAGTTCTCTGTTTAGGTCTGTATTCCATCTTTTATCGGATTATTTGTTCTTTTGATGACCAATTTCTTGAGTTCTTTGCATTTTTGGAGATCAGACCTCTGTCTGATGTGAAGTTGGAGAAGATCTTTTCCCATTCTGTAGGCTGCCAGTTTGTCTTGTTGACTGTGACCATTGCTTTACAGAAGCTTTTCAGTTTCAGGAAGTGCCATTTATTAATTGTTGCTCTCAGTGTCTGTGCTACTGTGTTATATTTAGGAAGTGGTCTCCTGTGCCAATACATTCAAGTGTACTTCCCACTTTCTCTTCTATAAGGTTCAGGGTGGCTGGCTTTATGTTGAGGTGTTTAATCCATCTGGACTTGAGTTTTGTGCATGGTGATAGATATGGGTCTATTTTCATTCTTCTANTACTTCCCACTTTCTCTTCTATAAGGTTCAGGGTGGCTGGCTTTATGTTGAGGTGTTTAATCCATCTGGACTTGAGTTTTGTGCATGGTGATAGATATGGGTCTATTTTCATTCTTCTACATGTTGATATCCAGTTATGTCAGCACCATTTGTTAAATATGCTTTCTTTTTTTCTATTGGTTCTTCCTGGCTTCTTTGTCAAAAATTAGGTGTTTGTAGGTGTAAGGATTAATATCCAGGTCTTCAGTTTGGTTCCATTCATCCTCCTGTGTTTTTATGTCAATACCAGGATGTTTTCAGTACTGTATCTCTGTAGTAGGGTTTGAAGTCAGGGGTTGTGATGCCTCCAGAAGTTCCTTTATTATACAAGATTGTTTTGGCTATCCTGGTTTTTTGTTTGTTTGTTTATTTGTTGTTGTTGTTGTTTTTGCTTTTCCAAATGAAGCTGAGTACCATTCTTTTGAGTTCTACAAAGAATTTTTCTGGGATTTTGATGGGCATTGCATTGAATCTGTAGATTGCTTTTGGTAAGATTGCCATTTTTACTATGTTAATTCTACCATTTCTTTCTTCAAAGACTTAAAGTTCTTATCATACAAGTCTTACATTGTCATACTTTGTTTGGTTAGAATTACTCCAAGATATTTTATGCTATTTGTGGCTTTTGTGAAGGGTGATATTTCTCTGATTTTTTTCTCAGCCAGTTTATCATGTGTACAAAGGAGGGTTACTGGGTGGGTTTTTTTGAGTTAATCTTGTATTCTACTACACTACTGAAAGGGTTTATGAGTTGTAGAAGTTCCTTGGTAGAAATTTTGGGGTCGTTTATGTAAACTATGATATCATCAGCAAATGGTGAGAGTTTTACTTCCTCTTTTCTGATTTGTATCTCTTTGATCTCCTTTTGTTGTCTTACTGCTCTAGCTAGGACCTCAAAAACTATATTGAATAGATATGGAGAGAGTGGATAACCTTGTCTTGTTTTTAATTTCAGTGGGATCACTTTGACTTTCTCTCCATTTAGATTGATGTTGGCTGTTGGCTTGCTGTATATTTCCTTAATTATGTTTAGGTATGTTCCTTGTATCCCTGCTCTCCCCAAGACCTTTATCATGNGATGTTGGCTGTTGGCTTGCTGTATATTTCCTTAATTATGTTTAGGTATGTTCCTTGTATCCCTGCTCTCCCCAAGACCTTTATCATGAAGAAATATTGTATTTTGTCAAAAGCTTTTTTGGCATCTAATGAGATGAATATGTGTTTTTTATTTTTTAGTTTGTTTATATGGTGGATTATGTTGACAGATTTTTGAATGTTGAACTATCCCTGCATCTCTGAGATGAAGCTGATTTGATCATGGTGGTTGATGGTTCTGATGTGTTCTTGGATTCAATTTGCCAGTATTTTATTGTGTATTTTTGTATCAATGTTCATGAGTGAGATTGGTCTATAATTCTCTTTCTTAGTAATGTCTTTGTGTGGTTTGTGTATCAGGGTAATTGTAACCTTATAAAAAGAGTTTAGTAATGTTCCTTCTGTTTCTATTATGTGGAACTATTTGAGGAGTATTGGTATTTAGTTCTGCTTTGAAAACCTTGTAGAATTCTGCTCTAAGACCATCTGATTGTGGACTTTTTTTGGTTGGGAGACTTTTGATGACTGCTTCTATTTCCTTATCAGTTATAGGTCTATTTAGTATGTTTATCTGGTTTTGATTTAATTTTTGTAAGTGATATTTATCCAGAAAATTGTCCACTTCTTTTAAGTTTTCCAATTTTGTGGAGTACAGGTTTTCAAAATATGGCCTGATGATTCTCTGGATTTCCTCAGTGTCTATTGCTATGTCCGCCTTTTCATTTCTGATTTCATTTCTCTCTGTCTTTTGGTTAGTTTGGAAAAAGGTTTGTCTATTTTGTTGATTTCCTCAAAGAACCAATTCTTGATCTCATTAATTATTGGTTTTGTTTTCTTTGTTTCTATTTTGCTGATTTCAGCTCTCAATTTGATTATTTCTTGCCTTCTAGTCCTTCTGGGTGAATTTGTTTTTTCTTGTTCTGGAGATTTCACGTGTTCTGTTATCTCACTAGTGTGGTATATTTCCAGCTTCTTTATGTAGTTATTTAGTATTTCCATATGTTTGTGGCTTGTGGGCTTTCTGGAATTAGTGTTGCTATTGAATTCTAATTTTAAGCCATGGTNGTATTTTTGTATCAATGTTCATGAGTGAGATTGGTCTATAATTCTCTTTCTTAGTAATGTCTTTGTGTGGTTTGTGTATCAGGGTAATTGTAACCTTATAAAAAGAGTTTAGTAATGTTCCTTCTGTTTCTATTATGTGGAACTATTTGAGGAGTATTGGTATTTAGTTCTGCTTTGAAAACCTTGTAGAATTCTGCTCTAAGACCATCTGATTGTGGACTTTTTTTGGTTGGGAGACTTTTGATGACTGCTTCTATTTCCTTATCAGTTATAGGTCTATTTAGTATGTTTATCTGGTTTTGATTTAATTTTTGTAAGTGATATTTATCCAGAAAATTGTCCACTTCTTTTAAGTTTTCCAATTTTGTGGAGTACAGGTTTTCAAAATATGGCCTGATGATTCTCTGGATTTCCTCAGTGTCTATTGCTATGTCCGCCTTTTCATTTCTGATTTCATTTCTCTCTGTCTTTTGGTTAGTTTGGAAAAAGGTTTGTCTATTTTGTTGATTTCCTCAAAGAACCAATTCTTGATCTCATTAATTATTGGTTTTGTTTTCTTTGTTTCTATTTTGCTGATTTCAGCTCTCAATTTGATTATTTCTTGCCTTCTAGTCCTTCTGGGTGAATTTGTTTTTTCTTGTTCTGGAGATTTCACGTGTTCTGTTATCTCACTAGTGTGGTATATTTCCAGCTTCTTTATGTAGTTATTTAGTATTTCCATATGTTTGTGGCTTGTGGGCTTTCTGGAATTAGTGTTGCTATTGAATTCTAATTTTAAGCCATGGTGATCTGATAAGATACATGGGGTTATTTCAATTTTTGCATCTGTTGAAGTTTGTTTTGTTACTGAGTATGTGGTCAATTTTTGAAAAAGTTCCATGAGGTGCTGAGGAGAAGGTATTTTTTTATTGTTGTGGGACACCCCTCTGTATACTATGAATACCATTGATTAATAAAGAAACTGTCTTGGGCCTGCGCAGGGAATAGAGGTGGGTGGGGAAAACTAAACTGAATGCTGGGGGAAAGAAGGAGGAATTAGGGAGAAGCTATGTAGCCACACCAGAGACAGAATCTGGGAATTTTACTTGGTAAGTCACAGCCACGTGGTGATACACAGATTACTAGAAATAGGTTAAATTAAGATATAAATGTTAGCCAAAGAAGCTACAGCTAATGGGCCAAGCAGTGATTTTATCAATACCGTTTCTGTGTGATTATCTCAGGGTGTCTGGGCAGCAGGGAACACACTAGCGGCCTCCTTACAACATTTTATATTTGGATGGAATGTTCTATATATGTCTGTTCAGTCTATTTAAGTCATAACCTCTGTTAGTTCCCTTATTTCTCTGTTCATTTTTCATCTGACTGACTTGTCCAGTGGTGGGAGCAGAGTGTTGAAGTCTTCCACTTTCAGTGTATGGGTTTTAATACATGATTTAAGCTTTAGAAGAGTTTCTTTTACATATAAGGGTGCCCTTGTATTCAGGGCATTGTTGTTCAATATTGAGATTTCCTCTTGATGGTATTTTACTGTGTCTAATATGAAATGTCCTTCTTTGTCTCTTTTGATTGATTTTAGTTTGAAGTCTATTTTGTTTGATATTAGGATTGCTACACCAGCTTGTTTCTTAGGTCCATTTGATTGGAAAATTTTTTCTCAACCCTTTACTCTGAGGTGATGTCTGTCTTTAAGGTTGGGGTGTGTTTCTTGCATGAGGCAGAAGGATAGATTCTGTTTTCATATCCAGTCTGTTAGCCTGTGTCTTTTTATAGGTGAGTTGAGTCCANGAAATGTCCTTCTTTGTCTCTTTTGATTGATTTTAGTTTGAAGTCTATTTTGTTTGATATTAGGATTGCTACACCAGCTTGTTTCTTAGGTCCATTTGATTGGAAAATTTTTTCTCAACCCTTTACTCTGAGGTGATGTCTGTCTTTAAGGTTGGGGTGTGTTTCTTGCATGAGGCAGAAGGATAGATTCTGTTTTCATATCCAGTCTGTTAGCCTGTGTCTTTTTATAGGTGAGTTGAGTCCATTTATATTAATTGATATTAATGATCAGTGATTGCTATCTCCTGTTAATTTAGTTTTCATTGTTGGTGATGTTATTTTGTGTGTTTCCCCCTTTTGGGGTATTTGCTGCTATGAGATCATCAATTGTCTGTGTTTTTGTTGATGTAGACTTCCTTGGGTTGGAGTTTTCCTTCTAGTATTTTGTGTAGGTCAGGGTTTGTGGCTAGGTATTAGTGAAATCTAGTTTTGTCATGGAATGTCTTGTTCTGTCCTTCTATGGTGGTTGAAAGTTTTGCTGTGTATAGTAGTCTGGGCTGGCATCCATGGTCTCTTAGTGTCTGCATAATGCTTGACCTTCTGGCTTTCATTGTCTTCATTGAGAAGTCAGGTGTAATTCTGATAGGCCTGCCTTTATATGTTACTTGGCCTTTTTCCTATGTAGCTCTTAATATTCTTTCTTTATTTTGTATGTTTAGTGTTTAGATTATTATGTGATGAAGGGACTTTTTTTGATCAATTCTATTTGGTGTTCTGTAAGCTTCTTGTATATTCATAAGCATATCTTTCTTTAGGTTGGGAAAGTTTTCTTCTATGATTTTGTTAATATATTTTCTGTGCTTTTGAATTTAACTTCTCTTTCTTCTATCCCTATTATTCTTAGCTTTGGTCTTTTAATTGTGTCCTATATTTCTTGGATATTTTGTGTTAAGCTTTTGTTAGATTTAATGTTTTCTTTCCTCTATTATATTTTTAGCACTTGAGATTTTCTCTTCCATCTCTTGTATTCTGCTGTTTATGCTTTCATTTGTGGTTCCCAATCATTTTCTCATTATTTCTGTTTCTATGATTCCCGCAGCTTGTGTTTTGTTTACTGTCTCTATTTTAGTTTTCAAATCTTAAATAGTTTCTTTCATATATTTAATTGATTTTTCTTGGTTTTCTTTAAGGAATTTGTTGATGCCTTCCAGTATTTTGTTTGTTTTTTTTTCCTCCATTTCTTTGAGGCAATTTTTAATTTCCTCTTTAAGGGTGCCAAACATTCTCCTAAAATTATTTTTGAGTTATTTTCTTCTCTCTATCTATATTTGGTTGTTTAAGTCTTGCTGTTATAGGGTCACTAGTTTTTACTGGTATCATGTTGCTCTTTGTGGTGTTGTGTGTTCTTATCTTGTTTACCCATCTTTTCCTCTAATTGGTGTAGTTGGGGTTGTCTGTGACTCTGGTGATCTATCTTCCAGGTGATAGTGGAACCAAGGCTCAGATGGTTGCTCTTCGTGGTACAGTCAGTGTCATGGTTCCAGTCACCCCGGTGGTCATTCCATGTTCTTGGAGGTCGTTTGGCACTCCTGGGATTTGCTCTGCTCCTGTGGATTTTGCTGTCTCAGGCCTGCTCCATCCTAGGTTGCTGGCTCAGTTCTGTTTTGTAAATGTCCCTGGTCTGGATCCGCTCCTGTGGAGCTTCTTGGAGTTGGTCCCTCAAAGGTCTCTCACTTCAATCTACTCCTTCTAAGGTCCCAGATTTGGGTGTGCCCAAACCCACAGAGGTCCTGGCTCAGGCCTACTCCCTCAAAGGTCCCAGACTCATACCCAGATCCATAGAGGTCCTGGCTCAGGCCAAATTCCTCGGAGGTCCAAGAGTCATGCCTGGACCTGCAGAGGTCTCTGGTTCTTGCCTACTCCCTCAGAGGTCCCAGACTCATGCACAGACCTACATAGGTCCTGGCTCAAGTCCACTTTCTCAGTGGTTACTCCTTTGTACCTGCTCCTATGGAATTTGCTGTCTCAGTCCTGTTTCTGTAAATGTCCCTGGTCTGAAACCACTCCTGCTCCTGTGGAGTTTGCTGCCTCAGGCTTTCTCTGGCCTAGGTCTCTGGATCAATCCTGTTTCTGTAAATGTCCCTAGAGATTCTTCCTTTTCTACACAACTGTGGCTCCAGCTTGTACAAGTAGTACTGGATATCCAGGTTTCTCTGCCCTTCTCCTGTCTTTGCCTGCAGGGGCCTCTGGTGCCTCTATGGCTCTCAGACCAAAAAGGACCAGGCTCCTGCCTCTTCTTGCTTTATATTCCTCTTTCTGCTCAGCAATCATCATTTTATTTTTTATGTTTAAGCCATTGTTCATTGAAGTTAGATTGATATAAGATGCATAGAGTTTTTCTTTCTTTCTTGTTCTTAAGTTGGAAAGCAATCCCCTACTTCACAAATATGTAGTCAAGTTTCCCATATTTGATGACTTGCAGGACTCTACACACTCAGCCTGAAATGGATGAGCCTCACACTAGGAAAAATCCTTTAGTCATAGGATCTATCCTATCACATAAGATTATTTTACTATTTACATTGGTTTTTGCCCATGAATGTTTGATTACTCTAATCCATTCATTTAAAAGATTATGTCTAATGATTATGTCTAATCATATTTACTTATTTATAGAAATTAACTGAGGGTTGGATCAATGACTTGAGATCAATCCTTTGGATCCACGTAGTAGAAGGAGAGAAACAACTCCTGTAGGTTGCCCTCTGACCTTCACACAAGTGACATGGTACACTAACACACCACCACACAGAAAATAAATATGTGAAAACTGTTAACTGGACATCTTTGTACTGTTCCATTTCTGGGTTCTCTGTTCTGTCCCACAAATTTGTGTTTCACCCATCTTCCTGCTAGTGCTGTCTTTTTACTAGAACTACAACATGGATTTTTTTTGTATCCCCAGTAGTAGGTTTCTCCATCAATGCAGTACACCAAATTGAGCTGAATTAAGAAGCACAACACCCCAGTGACTCTTGGGAAAGGGAACAGGAGAGAAATCATGTGGCCATTCTAAAGGGGGTGGTTGAAATACCCTGTAGGGGTGTGGGGCAATGGCGTGCCCCAAGGTGGGTCCCTGCTCTGGTAAGCTTTTGGGTAGGGTCTCAGGTTGCCACTCTGGGAACTGGGCTTTTGGTGGTTTCTCAGAGAGGGTATGGCTTGGAGGGGGAGGCGTGGGGTGAGCTGTAGGCACAGGGCAATGATGCATCCACCAAAAACTGAAAGGAACTTGACTTTTGGCAGTTTCTCAGAGGGCAGAATTTGGGGAGACAAGCATGGGATTTTCTCAGCTGGGCTGAGCTGTTGCAGGTAAATATGACATTTAACCCCAATAACAGTAATTCCTTACATTTTATTCCCTTTAGAACCTGCCTCTAGGGGCTACAGAGATTTTTCAGCTGCTAAGAACACTGGATGTTCTTCCACAGGACTAAGGTTTGACTCCCAGCACTCACATGGCAGTTCCCAACTCTCTGTAGCTACAGTCTCAGGAGGTAAAAAGCCATCATCAGACATAGAATGCCATCTTCTCGTCTCTACATGCATGTGGTATATGGTCAAACTTTCTCATTGCGTGCAAACTTTACAACAAACAATCTACGAGAATAAGTTGAAGGACATAGTAGTAATATTGTGATGTATAATAAGGAAACAAATTGTTATTGGATGACATAATGTACTACACATATCACAGAAATGGAAGAAGAAATTTATAGTTTCCATAAACAAAGAAATCATAAATACTTGAGACAAAAGAATGCGTGTATGCATTAAAATGCCAAAATGATATGTTCAATTTTTATGATTTTATGTTGTAGTTAAAATTAATTTGAAAGTTCTTGCTAGGTCCTTGGAGCCCAGCAAGAGGCCCTGCTGAGGAGATCTGGAGTGGTGAGTGAGTGGCCACCCATTGGCCAGTCCCAGGGAATGTAGTCCAGGCCCCCTCCATTTTCCTAAACATTTCTGGCTATCCAATAAGGCATGTTCCCAGCTACTGGCTTTCTTTACCCCATCCCATCTTGCCCCCAAGCACTCCTTTTCATCTGTGGGTCCTTGGATCCCCCAATTCAGCCTGCTTCAGGGCTGAGGGGTCTGGGGAGCCAGTGGTGAGTGGTCCTGCTGCTGGGGCTTCTTTGTACCACACCACCCTTCCCCCCAAGCCCACAATTTTGTCTGTGACTTCCTTGGAGCACAGCAAGAGGTCCTGTTCCCATGCTGAGGAGATCCAGAGTGGTGAGTGAGTGGTTGCCCAGCTGGATGGTCCCAGGGGAACTGAGTCAAGGCCCTCTCCAGTTCCCTAACCTTTTCTGGCCATCCAATGGGGCATATTCCCTGCTGATGGCTTTCTTTGCCCCATTCCACCTTGCCCCCAAGCATTCCTTTTAACCTGTGGGGTCCTTGCATTACCCCACACAGCCTGCTTCCGGGCAGAGGGGATCTGAGAGCCTGCTCCAGTGCTGAGGGGACCTAAGAAGGGCAGACCAAGAAAAACTCCCAAGTACACAGTCAGCCACAGCAAAGATTAGACCAAGACGCGATTATTCTCCTGGCCTCATTTGAAGGAAGAGATGGGCAGACACCAATGCAAGAATTCTTCCAACAACCTGAAAAGCAACATGATAACACCAGAATCCAATGAACTTGCAACAGGAAGACTTGAACACCCTAACCCAGAAGAAGGAGAAAAAATCAACTTTAAGCATAACCGTATGAAAATGATGGAGACCCTAAAAAGGAAGTGAAAAACTCTCTTAAAGAAATAGAAAAGACAAACAAAAATTAGAAGAAAGTAATAAATCCCTCAAAGATACCCAAGAAAACCAAGAAAAAGCAATCAAACAGGTAATGGAAACAGTTCAAGACTTGAAGACCAAAATAGAGGTAATAAAGAAAATACAAACTTAGGGATGGCTAGATATGGAAAATCTGTGTAAGAGAACAGGAAATACAAAGACAAGTATAACCAACAGAATATAAGAGATAGAAAAAAAGAATCTCAGCCACTGAAGATACTATTGAGGAAAGAGACACATTGATCAAAGAAAACAGCAAATCCAACAAATTCTTAACAGAAAACATCCAGGAAATCTGGGACACCATGAATAGACAAAACCTAAGAAAATAGGGGTAGAAGAAGGAGAAGAATTATGGCTCAAAGGTACAAAAATATATTCAACAAAATTATAGAAGAAAACTTTCCCAACCTAAAGAAGGATATTCCTATGAAGGTACAAGAAGC
>LOEQ01015812.1:0-12462 GCA_001685075.1 Bramus lutescens | reverse complement strand
AAGGCGGTCCCAGACCCAGGCAGCTTCGCTGCTCAGGCTCTATCATGGCCGTGGCCGTACGAGTTGCTGGATGCTTTCCTGCACTGTGTTGTATATCGGCAAGTGAGCGCTGGGACCCAGACTGTAAGCGCGTGCGAGCAGGGTGCTTTCTCTCGTATCTCCGAAGTTCCTGGTCGAGGGAGGCGAGAAGTCGCTGGGTCCTTTATCCTAGTCTCCCATTTGGGTCGGACAGGCTGCGTGACCTTGCGCTCCTCTACTCCCTCTCTGGTCGCCAGGTTTGAGATTATAGGAAGCAACCTGCACTCTGCTTTCAGCCAGGAAAACCTCTCTGGCTCACTCGGTGAGAAGTAACAGAAGTAGCAAGCATCACCTATGGTGCAGAGGGTGATGATGTCAATTCTGGCTTCGAGGCTGAGTGCCGCCCGCGGAGCTCAAACTAAAGGATCATTTCTTGCTTGAGTCCATTAGGTTAGCTGTCAGTTTTAGTGTCTGGGCCGATCCGTTCGCCAGAATGTACTTTGTCTGTCACTGATTTCCTCCAGCCCTTCACAGTCGTGTGTGGTTCTCTAGCATAATGTTGGCTACGCGCTCGACAGTGTGCACTTTTGTTAAACTCAAGGTCCAGGTCCAGAAATTTAAATTTGTTGCAATATTTGACCTGGAATCGCTTGGTGGGGTTTGTGGCGTGAGCCTTCGTTTGTTTTGCCGGCTTTGAAACCGTCTCCTTAAGACCTCTGTTGTATAGTGGCCTGTAGCCTTCCAGTGTGCCATAAACAATCTTAAGCTATTTATGATTTTATCCCTCCACTTCCTCCTCACAGTGCCTTAATGATTCCGTTGTATCCTCATACCACCGCCACCCCCGCCTGCCTTTTTGTTTTTGAAACAAAGTCTCACTATGGTCTCCCAATTTATAAGCCTCCTATTTCAGCTCCTAAACGCTGGAGTTAAAGTTGTTTACTCTCAGAGTTTGCCTCGTTATTCTTGTTTTATAGAAGAGGAAATTATAGCACACACAGAGAGAAACTTGCTTGGGGATTAAGACTTACACCTTTGCACCCATGATGCCTTGCTGCACGCCTTCATACCCCTTGTGTAACTTCTCTTTCTTTGGGGTAGCAGCTTTAGCAACATAAATCAGTACCATAAAACTCACCCATTTGAAGTGTACACTTCAGGGATTTTTTTTTCTTCAGAAAACTCCTTTTCATCTGTTGTGTCCGTCCCTTCCAATCTCCCAGTAGCCCTCGACTCTAGACAATCTGTCTATAGCTTGTCTGTTCTGGACATTTTTAATAAATAGATCCAAAAGATATCTGGTCTCCGTGATTGGCTTCTTCCATCAATGCTTCCTTGTCAGGATTTATCCATGCCGTGACACACCATGTTGTAATACGCTTGTGTCAACACACCGCATTTTTGTTTATCCACTCATTGGCTGATGAACATTTGAGCTATTTCCATCCTTGGCTGTCAGGACTGACTGATGTTGAAATACCCGAGAACTGTGCTTTTTGTCTGTGCCCTTATTCATCCTCTCTTGTGTATATTTCCTGAAAGTGGAATTGCTGGTTGAAGTGATGGCTCCATGTTTAGCCAAGGAACTACCATGTAGCTGAACCATTTTACAGCCCCACTACAATATAGAGGTTCCTTTTTCTCTTTGCCAACACTTGTTATTATTGGTTCTATTCAAGTAGCCAAGATAATTGTATACAATGAGCTTGTTTTTGTGTGCTTATTAACCATTTGTGTATGTTCTTGAAATTTTTGTTCAAATATTTTGTCTCGTGTGTGTGTGTGCATGTGTATACACACATGTGTGTCCACATGTGCGGACAAACTTGTCCATTTTTCAGTTGGGTTTACTTTTTATTATTGCATTTAAAGACTTCTTTGTATTTTCTAGATAGAGGTCTCTTGTCAGATATATAATATGCAAAAAAAATGTTTTTTGAGATAGGCTCTCATTGTGTGTCCTGGCTAGCCTGGAATTCACTATGTAGACAAGGTTAGCACTGAATTCACAGAGGTCAGTCCTTCTCTGCTTCCAGACTGGATAAAAGATATGATCCATGAAGAAACTTTTTTTTTTTTTGAGACAGGATTTCTCTGTATAGCCCTGACTGTTCTTTAACTTTGGAGAGGAGGCTGACCTTGAAGTTAAAGATCCACCTGCCTCTGCCTCCTGAATGCTGGGATTAAAGGTGTGCGCCACCACCGCCCCTTAAGATACATTTTTTAAATCTTATTTTTCATGTTAATTTTTAAGACTCCCCTCCCAAAGATCTCACTATGAATGTAGTCTAGCCTGAGACTCACAGTCTTTTCCTGCCTCTGCTTCTCAAATGCTGGAATCATAGGTTTGTACCTCTACACCTGACATAGATAGTGTTCTTTGAAACACAAGTTTTTGATTTTGAAAACTCTGGTCCTTGTGCCTGCTAGCCAAGTGCTGCCCTACTGCGAAGCTGTTTCTAGCCATGAAAAACAGCACACCATTTTGGAATTTTGATGGTCTCATTTATCTGGGGTTTTCCCCTCCCCTTTTTGGTAGTGTGTGCTTTCAGTGTTATATCTAAGAAACCATTACCAAACCCAAGGTTTTGAACGTTTACCCCTATGTTTTCTTTTAAGATTTTTAGTTTTGACTATTCCCTTTAAGCCTTTGGCCAATTTTGGGTTAGTTCCTATCTATAATATGAAGTATAGCTTCAACTTCATTGGGATGTTACTATCCCAATGTCTCCATACATCAGTTTTCTCGCCAACTATCAGAGTCTATTCTAGAACACCAGACTAAGTGGAAGGTTGGTGGGCACCAGAGGGGCAGGAGCCTCTCCCTCATACCTGAAGGAATTTACTGTTTGCCGTGAGCCTGGAGAAGTAAGTCTCTCAGACCAGGGTCTGTTCCGAAGTACAGATCTGGTGATGCCAAAGGGAGGGCGGAGGAGAAGGGCAGTGTGGGACTGCAGTGGACGCCTAGGCCCTGTGGCCAGCCTGCAGGGTATGTCGAGGGATTGGTTTACTCGGCTTTTTGACACAGGGTCTCATGTAGCCTAAGCTGGTCTTGAACTTGCTATGGAGCCAAAGCTGACCAGATCCTCCTCTCTCCATTGAGTCCTGGGATCATAAGCACAAGCCATTGCTACAGCTTGTGCTGAGGGTTTTAGCTTTGTTTTTTAGACCATGAGGGAGCCAAGGAAGACTGTGTCAGGGCTGTGACTGCCTAGGTCTGATACGCTGGGAAGATGCTGAGTTAGAGAATTAGGGAAACCTGTTAGGAGACGGGTTATCCTGTGGCTGAGTGACGAGGAGGCCTTAGCAAAGAAGGACCAGCAAGGAGAGCCCAGGGCAGGTGACAGATGGTATCACACTCAAGGAGATTTTAAGACTCTGAAAATGGGTGGGTTCGAGGGTGAAGGGTGAAGATGAGGTGTCATGTCAGCTACTTGGCAAGTGGTCATGAAGTCAGGAGATGGCTTACTCTTTGTCTTAATCCTTTCATTCTGTAGGTGTTAATATTCTGCAGGCAATACTGTTTAGATTGTTCCTTTTCATGTAGAAAAGTATCTTTAAACAAATTTACCCTGCACCCGCATTTACAGGTCACTTCCTGTCTAGGCAGCTCTCTCTAAACACCTTCCCAGCAGCAGCTTCCGTTCTGGCAGTGAAGACCACTCTCAGTCACGGTAAGAGTCTACTAGAGCTCTGTTCTTGTAAGACTTATTGCCTGTGGAGTAGTTTTGTGACGGGGGTTTTGGGTGAGGGTAGCCATTTAGGGGTACAACCGAAGCTTTCTTATCTAGTTCTGTGTGCTTCAGCTTTTGTCCCCAGAGGCAACTGCAGTTGCGGTTTCTTGTGTGTGCCTCTGGAGTGTGTGTGGTTCATTCACAGACACATGAAACAGGACACTCAGCACGCTTTGGTAGTTTGCTCTGTGGGACATTTGCCTATCATTTCCCACTCCCTGGCCGCACATGGCAGAGGCACTGTTTCCCGACAGTAGGCTCTACATTGGATACTGCAGAGAACTTCCACAACCGCTGTGTGGAGGAGCGTCAGCTCCCATGGAGGAAGAGTCATAGGTGGTTGGGAGGCATGAGAAATGGGTGCTAGGAACCAAACCCGGGTTCTTTTCCAGAGCAGAGCATGCTCTTAACTGCTAAGCCATTTCTCCAGCCCCAAAACATGATTTGCAAAATTTTAGTGATTTGAACACTTTTAGAAATTGTGTGTGTGTGTGTGTGTGTGTGCATGCATTTGGACACTCTCATTCTACTGTGTGAGTGGAACTCAGAGGACAGTTTGTAGGAGTTGGCTCTCTCCTTCTGCCACTTGTGTCCTGGGGACAAATTCAGGTTGTCAGCCTGGCAGCAAGTGCCTTTGACTGCCAAACCCCCTCGGCAGTCTTGATGACCTATTATTCTGAGTGTGATTAGTTGGAGCTGGCAGTGTTTCTCTGCAGCTATGACTCTAACCACAGTTGTGTTCTATCTGCCTGTAGGCGCCTTTTCACCCAGGGGAACAGAAACCAACCACTGTCTGGCCGGCTTGAGCCATGCGCTGCAGACACAATGCTGTGTTTCCTCTCCCATCACCTGGACGGGCCAGCAGAGCAGGCCCTACAGCTTCTTCACCAAATGTACGTAGAATGATAGGCTTCTCCTTTTGTGGAACCAGAAAATAAAAGGCGTTTGTGCCTTCATTTTCCTTCTCTCATAAGCAAATAAACATTTTAGTGACTACTTTATAATATCCTTTTATAATAAAAGCATTCCTTGGTGTGTCCGCTAGAATTACCTACATCTTATTAGTGGTACAACTGATAACAAATTTACTTTGAAGGCTAGGGATGCAGCTCAGCAGTAGAACATTGGTCTAGCAGATGTAAGGTCCTTCATTTGGGGCACCTGAGGTCTAAAAGTATTGGATCATAGCCAAACACCCTGCTGATTTAGAGCCATGTCAAGGGGGACAATGCATTGGTGCTCTTTTTTGTGGCACCTCCTAGGCTGTCGACTGTGTCAAGATGAAGCTGGCTGTCTCCTTCCTAACTAATGGCTGTCAGAACCCGCTGAAGCAGATGATGACTACCAAGTTTCGTGCTTTCTCTGAGAAGCTTCTGGCCACAGAAGTAGCTGCCTATGCTCTGGGCGAAGAGTGGAAGAGTTATGTGGTCCGAATCAGTGGTGCGAATGACAAACAAGGTTTTCCCATGAAGCAAGGTGTCTTGACCCATTGCAGAGTGTGCCTGCATTGAGCAAGGGACATTCTTGTTCTAGACCAAGAAGAGCTGGAGAGAGGAAGTGCAAGTGTGTTCGAGGATGTATTGTGGATGCCAATCTGAGTGATTTCAGCTTGGTTATTGTTAAGAAAGGAGAGAAGGGTATTCCTGGACTGACAGAGACTCCTCTGCCTTAGAGGCTGGGACTCAGAAGAGCTCACAGGAAATGAAAGCAATCCCCAGTATGTTGTCAGAAAACTTACAAAGAAGGTAAGAAGTCCAGGGCCAAAGCTCTCAAGATTGAACATCTTGTAACTCTACATGTCCTGCTTTGCAAATGCCAACATGCTGCTCTGAAGAAACAGTGCACAAAGAAAAATGAGGAGGCTGCAAAATATGCTGAACTTTTGACCAAGAAAATGGAGGGAGCCAAAGAAAAAACGCCCCAAACAGAGTGTTGGGAGATGTAGGCTGTCCTCACTGAGAGCTTCTACTTCTGAGTCCCGTTAAAATGAGTAAAAAGTAAATGATCAGACTTTCAGTCCCAAAACAGCAACAACAAAACCTAACCCATTGGCTCCTTTTAGTTGTGCCTTTAGCTGAGGAGAGAGATGAATCAGAGAAAGGTAATTTTTAATAACATTATTTTATGGATAGTGCTCCTATTTGTGATATCACTGGAACTCACCTAGAAGGCTAGGCTGGCCAGCAGGACCCAGGGAACCACCTTGTCTGCTCTTCAGTGCTGGGATCACAAGCACATGCTACTGTGGCTGGCTGTTTTTACTTGGATTTTGGGCTCAAATTCACATCCTCCTGCTTGCAAGGCAAGCACTTCACCTACTGAGCCAGCTTCCCAGCCCAGGCTTCAATTTTTATTATTTAAGTTCATAATGGAATAAAATCTAGTTACAAAATAGTTGGTGAACTTGGAAAGGTGAAATTTAAATACCAGTAAAATGCAGTAAGGATGAACCTAAAGAATTTAGGCATTTACAAATACAAAGTATTGATTAGATGCAGGATAGAAACATATTGGGACCCTAGAAATTGACTAATAGAAATAAATCAGCAGAGCTAGAGTGTGCATGCATTAAAAGACTTATGTGAATTTAAAATAGTCAAGTATAAACACACACATATGGATTAGCTATGAAATACTGGAATATCTGATCTTTTGTATGCAGTTTGAAAGAAACAGATGCTGGGTGTTGGCAGAAGAGTAGAGCAAACCACCTAAATGGGGTGTAGATTCTTGTATATAAGAAAGTGTCCTAGTTAGCTTTACTTGGCAAGTTGACACAGCCCAGGGTCAACTGGGAGGAAAGCCTCAAAGTCAGATGGGCCTGTGGACATGTCTGTGGGGAACTGTCTTGATTGTTAACTGATATAAGGGCCCAGCCCGATGGGAGGCTCCAGCCCTAGGTAGGTGGTCCTGGACTATGTCAGAAAGCAAACTGAGCGCAAGCCTGCCGGCCAGCAGCCAACCAGCAGCATTCCTCGATGGTTTCTGGTTCAAGTTCTTGCTTATGTCCCTGCCTGACTTCCCTCAGTGGACTGTGAGCCACACAGTGGTGCCCTCTCCTAAGCTGCTCTTGGTCAGAGTGGTTTATCAGCAGTGGAGATGAAACTAGGAAGAAGAGTAGTTATTGATGACTCCAGTGATTGTTGTGGAGGCAAGATAACAGGGAAGCAGCCCAAGTCGTAGCTGATTAAGCGGAGGCAAACAAGCCTGCTGGTAAGGGGCTCAAGTGTTGCTGTCTTTTGTGAGAATAATAGCAATGTCTCTCCTTTTGGGCTTTCCAAATGTAACTGTGTGGTACCCAAAGAGTGGCTTTGTTGTCCTTCTAGTGTCACTGCAAGGGTGTACGTGAAGTGACTTCTTCTGGCCTTTTTCATTTAACAGGAGGCCACAGATCATTGCTTGAAAATGCAGCATTTAAAACAGCAAACCCTGTCTCATTGCAGTGACCGCAGATGAACTCTGGAGGGGTGCCTTAGCAGAGACTGGCACCGGAGCAAAAAAAAGCAGAGGCAAAAGAGCAAAGAGGAAGAAGAAAAAGGATTTGAACAGGGGCCAGATCATCGGGGAAGGTAAACTTATATTTAAAGCTTCTGATTTCCTGTTTTGTGTATCCCAGGCTAGCCTCGAACTCCTGCTTTAGCCTCCCTGGAACTAGGATTATAGGCATGTGCCAGGGCTCCCAGCTGATGAGCTGGTCACACGTATATCTTGTCAGTTATAAAATGAAAAGCAAGGATTGTAGAGAACACTTGACATCCCTTTCAGTTGTCTGTAGTCCTCCCCTGTCTCATTTTGTTAAATTTCCTTTAATATTTTTAATGCTTTTATATAAATGTCTTTCTAAAGATAATTTAATTATGCTATATGTTGTGTGCAGTGTGATGGTGAGTTAATTGTCACCTTGATGTACTCTGGGAAGAGTCTCAGTGAGGGTTATCTAGGTCAAGTTGACCTGTGGGCATGTTTGTGGGGTGCTGTCTTGATTCTGTCAGTCGGTGTGGAAGACCCAGTCTAAAAGCAGGGGGTTCGGGTCTTGGACTTATCAAAAAAGAGAAAGTGAGCCGAGCGAGTACTGGCAAATGTGTGTGCATTCCTTCTCTCTGTCTTCTCTTGATGCGACTGTGGATGCGACTAGCTGCCTCCTTGACTGTCTGCAGTGATGGATGGGGACCTGGAATTAGGAGTTAACCCCTCTTCTAAGTTGTTTTTGTCAGAGGATTTTCTCATAGTAGAAAAGGAAAGTAGGATGTGCTGTCTTAAAATTGGCTTGTTCTGATCAGTACTAGGTTTTGGAGCAGTCCACATCAGACCTTAGAAAGTGACTTTGTTCTTTGGATTTCATGCAGAATATCCCACACCAACTGTGCCATTTGGCCTGAACACTTTGATTTTGAAGGTTTTGCTTTTGAAATAACGTTTCAGTGGCTGCGCTTGTCCAGGCCTGCATGTGCCTTGTCCTGACACGAGAATCTTCCTCTGTGTAGTATGGATTGCAATGATTTAGTTATACACATGTACAATTTTGATATAGCACAAAGTGGCCTCTGACCAGTCCTGCTATTTAAGTGCTACCAGCTCCGGGTTATCTGTTCATACCATGCCTGGCATTTTGATACTGGAAAAATGAACCTTCGAACTCTTATTTATGAACACTTTTAAATCTTCAGGACGTTCTGGTTTCCTGTGGCCTGGTCTGAATGTCCCTCTTATGAAAAGTGGAGTAGTCCAGACCATTGGCCAAAGAAGCAGAGAAGAGCAGGATAAGGTGGAGGCCAACATGACCCAGCAGAGAGAAGAGTGGGAACGGAGGAAGAGGGTCAAAGTTAAACGGGAGCGCGGATGGAGTGGAAACACATGGGGAGGTGTCAGTATTGGCCCCCCAGACCCGGGACCCAATGGAGGTAGCCATGTTCCCACCTTACTCACCTTGGTGACAGTAATAGGGTGGTTTTTTGTTTTTTTGTTTTTGTTTTTGTTTTGTTTTGTTTTTACTTGCCTGTTGAGGTTTTGCTTTGTCCTGAAAAGGGGTTGAGCATCTTTGAGTAACTTACCACATTTATCCAAACTGTATCATAGGGAACACAGCCAAGAGCATGGCTAGAAATTCTTATCATAAGTTAAGCTTGGTCATTAGCCCTGTTAAACTCAGTGGTTTGTTTAAAAAAGGTAAACAAAAGACATGAAAATAGGAGAGAGATGTGTGGGAAGAAGGGTCTCAGGACGAGTGGGTGGGGAGAAGAGAGGAGGACGAGGGTGATTCTGATCAGAATACATTACACACATGTAAAATTGTCAACAAATGAAGGATTATTTTAGAAAGCTAAAGACAGTATGACAAGTAAAGTGTCAGAGCACCGTGTGACCAGGAGGCCTTGGTAGGTCTTGGTAGGACTAGAGGCCATGGGTGTTGAGTGGCTAGGTGCTGTGCCTTGACCAGTCCAGCCATGCCCAGTAGTCAGGTGTGGCCAGTGAGCTGCACTGATTCAGGGAAGGGAGTGTGGAAAGTGATGGCTTTGGTGTCTTAACACAAATGGTGATCAAAGATCTGGAGCTGACGAGGGCCCTTAGAGCTGATGAGGCAGAGCCCTGTGGATTGACAGAGGGTGATCCAAGCTCATGAATTCAGAGACAGGGCTGTCTATTGAGAATGGGACCAGGATGTGGTCTTGCGAGGGGCACCTGAGGACCCGAGACTTTTTATAGCTGTGTGTTAGGATGCTTACCTAACCATCCTGGGTTCATTAATACTCCCATCAAAGAAAAATATCTGTGATGGTGCCAAAATCCTTCCCTGCATTAATACTACAGAGTCCTTTATCTATATACTCTCTTTCTTCTTGTAGAAACATATGAAGACTTTGACACCAGGGTTCTCGAGGTAGGCACATGGACCTTGCCTCTGGAGAGTTAATGTGGAGTGGGCCTGGGGCAGAAGGGGCTATGGGGAAAGCTTTCGGTGGTGAAGTCTCAGACACAAGGCTGATCTGGATGTCTGGGCGAAGCAATCTCGTGACAAGGTGACTTCAGTGGTGGTTTAGTAGTAGACTTGGAGCTTATGTGTACTTCCCTCCATCCTAAAGCTCAAGAAGGGTTAACAGTTTATCACTGAGTTAAAGACTAGCTGTATCCAGTGCTCAGTTGCAGGGGCACAGGTGAGGGGAGCAGGGTCACTGGGAGAAGGCTGGGCAGTGAGCTCTTCCCAGCGCTTGAAACTGAATCCCTGATTAAATGAACTTCACTCACTTTTCTGGAGCGTTCTGAGATGGTCCTCGACATTGGTCTGGTGCTACACCTTAGCTCATTAGCTTGGGAGGCAGTCACCTGCACTGGAGCCTCCCTGAGAATGCGCATAACGTCTTCTGCCAGTCAGCACGGTGTAAAGGATGTCCATCAGAATTTCTGTTATCCAAGATTATAGATTTTGAAAGCTAATGTCTATTATGCTGATTATCCACAGAGTGGGTGCAACCTCCCTTTTCCTTTAATGCCACTTTATAGTAAAGGGGCGGGCGCCATGTGCTCAGGTGTAGCTGCCCTATATTTGGTGTAGATAACGGTTTCATAGTTCTTGGCCTTTAAAATGGGCCAGGTTAAACCAAACAGACAAACCATCTGCAGATTTAAAATTTTTTTAGTTCACCATAAGCAGGCATTTCCAATTTTTCTGTTTCCCATTAAGCCTAACCCATAATTATCCAGCAACCCAGGCCTATGGAGTTATTTCACTGTGTGTAGGTAAGTGAGCATCTCTGTTCTGGGCTCTCTCTGATACTCACTGGTGAGCCATTCTGGTTTAATCCTGAGTGTTTTTCTTTCCTGTGGCTCATTCACTAAGGTAGGCCGTTTTGAGTTGTGAAAGTTTCAGATTCCTTTAGATATCTTAGTTGAATCTTCCATTAAACCTGTGAGACAGGAAGAGAAAGTCTTACTTCCGTTCTCTTCCTGAGGAGATGGTGGAGGGCAGGCAGCTCTGTGAGCCTTTGTTTGGAGAAAGTCTGTTTGTCTCACAGCACTGGAAGATGCAGTGCCCATATATCATGAGTGAGTGTGACTGGGCCAGGCCGGCAGCATGGCTCGTCTCCTTCAGAGTTTTCCCAAGGTAATATTGAGACATTTTGTCTTTTAGGTAAGAAATGTTTTCAATATGACAGCAAAAGAGGGAAGAAAGAAGTCAGTCCGTGTTCTGGTTGCTGTGGGGAATGGAAATGGGGCTGCAGGTGAGTAGAAGTTGGGCTAGGCCTGAGAGTCCATGTTGCTGCTCTGATCTTCCTACCGGTTAAACCTTTTAGTGGTTTGGGCTCACAGACCCAAATTTTCACTGTGTAACAAAACCCAGTAAGTGTAGCTTGTTATATCTTTGCTAGTGTAGGCATGGGGACTGCTTGCAGGGAGGTTTCTTTTGTGGTAAGAAGAACCGCCAGATGGCTTCCCATCATACCCCTGCCCCCATATGATCTCGCTTCTGTGATTGACAGCATGATGTGTGCATTATATCTCTTAGTTTTTATTTGTATATCTTTCTTAGGATGTGTGGGCAAATTTTACATGTTTATTGACCATGCCATTTTCTCTTTGAACTTTATCAGTTCATGTCTTTGGCCTAATTTTTATAGGGTGGTGATGGTTTTCCTAACTGATTAGCCTAAGATTTTTATAAGTTGAAGGCACATCAGCCCGTTGTCTTTCCGATGTTTTAACTTAGTTTTAATTCATTTTTGCACATCGTTAAATCCAGAGACTTTGTAAGCTTTTGTATAGCAAATCTGTCACTTAAATCACTTCCAATTTTGTGCTTTGCTTAAAGAGTCTCTGTTTGAAGATAGTAAATAAGTCCAGTCATATTTTCCTCTGGGATATCCATAGTCTTGTTTGTTTCATTTTTCTGAAAGTTAGACTTCACATTTCTTTGTCCCAGGTCTCAGGTGTTTTGCATGTCTCATGTCTTATAGATGATGCTTCCCTTTGTATGACTTACAAAATAAATCTTCATATTTAATAATTGGCAGTGGCAGTAGATGCCAGGGGCTTCCCCAGAACCTGTGAAAACTTTATTTAGGCTAATCACAGGTTGAAGAACCCCTGATCTTATCTCCGGCTAAATTAAAACCCAGATTCTGCTTGACTGTCCCCGTGACAGTACTTGTCACTCTGCAGCAATGTGTTCTCCACTACTGCTTTATTTTTTAAAGATGACTCTTTTTTATTTTACTTTTTAAAAAGAAAGTAAACTATCTTTTCATTTTACATGCCAATCCAAGTTTCCACTCTCTCCCCTCCTCCCATTACTTCCACTTCCCCACCACCACCACACTCCCCACCCACTCCTCAGAGAGGGTGAGGCACATTGTTTTGATATCTAGGCTGAGTAAGGTATCCAAACAAAGAGAATGGGTTCCCAAAAAGTCAATACAAGCAGTAGGGATAAATCCTGGTACCACTGCCAGTGGCTCCGCAGTCTGCCCCAGCCATACAATTGTCACCTACATTCAGAGGGTCTCGTTTGGTCCTATGCTGCTTCCTTCCCTGTCCAGCTAGAGTTGGTGAGCTCCCATTAGCTCAGGTAGACTGTTTCAGTGGGTGTTCCCATCATGGTCTTGACCTCTTTGCTCATATTCTCACTCCTCCCACTCTTCAGATGGACTTTGGAAGCTCAGTTCAGTGCTCTGCTGTGGGTCTCTGTCTCTGTTTCCATCAGTTGCTGGATGAAGGT